>JAADWA010000487.1:0-23268 GCA_023335935.1 Pythium phragmiticola | reverse complement strand
GTCGGGGAGCGGGTAAGGTCGCGGCGCGCAGCGGAACGCTAGCCGGCCGTCAGCTCGCCATTGGATACTGAGGAGCTCGTCGATGGTGCTATTCTTGGAGAGGAGTCCCGCGTAGTCTTTGGCTTGAAGCGGGAGGCCATGCTCGCACTCGTTGCTGGAAACTCGTTCCTCGGGCTCTCTGCTTCGGGGAGTTTCTATCGCCGCTGCTGTGCGACAGCTATTTCCCTTGTGCCTCACGCGCAAGTCCACCTGGGTGGTCTTGAGGCACCCGTCTTGGTTGTTGTTACGTGCAAAGCAGTGGGCTTGGCACGGTTACCGACTGGCTGGCCGTGACTGCCCTCACTTCCACTAGGCCGCGTTAGGCATTCCCAATGTGCCAACACAGCCGGGTCTGAGGCGAAAGCTCCCATTCCTTTTTATGTCTTCACCCACCACGTCGCCGACGGGTTCTTGATCCATGCAAACTTGAAGGAGAAGTCGGCACCTACGCACAGCAGACCGACAGGGTATTAGCTTTCCCGTACCCAGCAAAAATAACGTAGCACTGTAGAGGAGGTGTACCGAGATGCGCGAGCGTGGACTGGAGCGCAACCGCCAGATCCGTGTTTCTCTGCCTTGATTGTCGCTTGGAACTCTGTGGTGCGTTTGTGGACACGACGCACGCGAACAATTCCCAGCACCACGTCCAAAAGGATGACGGCCACAGTGGTCAGCGGTGATCTCGACAACTGCATACACGTCGCAAGATAGAGCGAATTGAAGAGATCAATGGAGAACATCATAGCGGTCGGAATGAGGTCTTCAACTTCGGCCAGCTTTCTGCACACGTGTAGCTTCCAGTGAGCCTTGACTATCGGTAGCACGAGCAGCATTGCGACTTGATACTTTGTTCCCACGTACTCGAAGCCGACACTGTACAGTGGGTAGATCCAATAGAGAATGGAGATGGCAGACGACATGGAGTTGATTCCTTCAATCCGCTTCTGGCGCCCTTTCACCTTGGCGATGATGACGCGAACGTTGAACACTGTGAATGCGGCACCGATCTCACCAAGCAGAAGTAGTATCCCGCTGACCACGGGCATGAACGGTACGGGGAACGTCCACACCGTGGCAAGTCCGACATAGCAGCCAATGAAGATTACTGAGGTCAGTAACGAGAAGGCGATCATCTGGCCAACACTGATCTCAAACGCGCGACCCGCGAGCTGCTTGAGACCCACGCATGAGACAAGCGCAACGACCACCCCCTCTCCCCCACTAGAGACATTCGGAACCAGAACACCCCTTGATCACGCCAGCCCAGTGATGGTGGCGCTAGCGGGAGGCTGTCAATCGCAGCCGCGACTACTAGCGCTGGTACGGGAGTGAGTAGACACACGACGGTCGCGCGCGTCGTGGAGGTACGTTGCGTATAGTCGCGCAACGCCAGCAGACGCTCGATTGAGACGCGGCCACGCTGCTTCAATGGACCGACACCAATCGCTGGGTCGATCACATGATAGATGGTGGCCAGTCGTGTCGTTAGTGTGACTTGGTCTTGACCCCGGATGGTATCATGGGGAGCTGGTACGATCGCTGCGAGCGGCGGTAAGTTCTGTCCGAGGAGACCAGGCGAAACTCATGCACCGACGAGACCCATTTGGCGTTCGCTGGTGACGATGAGTGGACGTGCTTGTGGGTTTTCGCCCAGTGTCTTGCCTTCCGTGTGGCCGAAAGCACATTGGAGATGAAAGGCTCTATTGATAGCGATTGGGCACAGTTGATTCAAGAACATGGGTACAACCTATGTGGTGTCTCATGAAGAATGGCTATTTTATGGTGACGAAAAGATCCAATGAAGTACGAAATGGAACTTGCCGGTATCCCAACGATCCGACCACTGCGTCTCTCACGCTCAAAAAGCGTTAGCGGATGATCGTAGTAGGTACAACGATAGGTTTCTGCACTGCTTGAAGGCTGGAATGATACGATTTTTATGTGCCTTCGGGTGCTTGACAATCAGATATCGGCCACCCTTCTCTTAAGCTATTGTTCTAGCCGTGGGGTCGTTTTCGTGTGGTCGATATCTCTGGAACAACAAAGCTGGGTCTGTGTAGCTAGCACACTGATGCGCTTGACACGGCTGCCGACTGGCTGGGAGCATCTGTCGGAGGTTGTTCCTGCAATTGCTTCCTCTTGGATGGTAGCCACGTCAGGCGTTCCCGAAGTGCCAACGCAGCTCACTCGAAGACACAACGAGAGAGCCTATGCCTTTGTCATGTCTTCACCCACCATGTCGCCGACGGGTTTTTGATCCACGCAAATTTAAAAGAGAAGTCGGCACCTACATCCGGTGAAGAAATAAACACGGCAGGTACCGTTAGCGTCACTCTCATCATGTGGACTCAGACGCAGTCATCTGTTCCGTACCGAGATGCGCGACTGTGAACTGCAGCGCAAACAGTATCTGCAGAATCACGTTTGACTGCACGTAGATGGCTTGTTCTTCCAACACAAACGCCTACACGTGAAGGACTGACAGTCCAAAGTGGCGTCGTAACCACAGCATCACGGCAACGAGCGAACCCAACTGGAACAGCCAGTAGATGAGAATGTTGAACTCGGCGTGTCTCAAGCCGTCGACGGGAAGTGCGCGCACGTGTCCATAGTAGACAGCGTTCGGAAGACTGTGGAGGATCGGTAGGTACACGGCGTAGAGCAACGGGATCGCACACCCAATGTACTCGGTCAGTACCATGAGCTCGCAGTGGAAGAGGAACTGGAGCGTTTGGTTCAGTGCTGTGTCGTTGGATGATGTTGTAGTGGTCGAGGGGGCATCCTCTCTTTGGAGAAGCTCGACTCGGTTATGTCTTGCGGCGTCCAGACCGTGGAGGATTCCTGCACTCAAGTCGGCGAGACTGTGTTCCAGTCCATTTCCCTGCACACGTGCCGTCGCCAGGTGTCCTTCATTCAACCGTGTCGCCGGCTCGACGGCCATGCGATCCAGAAACCACTTGAGCAAGTCCCACTCACCCGGCCCGCTCTTTCTCTTCTCTGCGTGAATCGTTGCCAACAACGCTGCCTTCCGCGAATGGACACGACGCACGCGAACAATTCCCAGCACCACGTCCAACAGGATGATGGCCGCCGTGGTCAGCGGTGTTCTGGACGACTGCATGCATGTGGCCAGGTAGAGCGAATTGAAGAGCTCAATCGTGAACATCATGATGGTCGGAATGAGGTCTTCAACTGCGGCCAGCTTTGTGCACATGCGCTTCTTCCACTGAGCCTTGACGAACGGAAGAACGAGCAGCATGGCGACTTGGTACTTGGGCCCCACATACGCAAAGGCGACGCTATAAAGCGGATAGATCCAGTATAAGATGGACACGGCCGACGAAATGGAATTGATCCCTTCCGTTCGTTTTTGAAGTCCTTTCACCTTGGCGATGACGGTACGAACATTGACAACCGAAAACGCGGCAATGATCTCGCAGAGCACAAACGGAATTCCGCCAATCACGAACAAGAACGGCACGGGAAATGTCCACAGCGCCGCTAGCCCAACAAAGAAGCTGGTGTAAAGCGCCGCAACTATTAACGAGATGGCGAGTAGCTGGCCGGGGCTGACCTCCAAGGCACTGCCCGCGAGCTGCTTGAAACCCATGGCCGAGAGCAGCGCCATTGTGAACCCGGATAGAAACAATCGAATCCAAAAGACACCCTGCTCATGCCAGCCCAGTGACGGTGGTGCGAGTGGCAGGCTTTCGATCGCAATCGTGAGTACAAGCGCTGGTACTGGTGTGAGCAAGCACACGACGATCGCGCGCGACGTGGAGGTGCGTTGCGAGTAATCGCGTAGCGCCAGCAGGCGCTCGATCGAGACGCGCCCGCGCTGCTTCAAGGGGCCAACACCAATCGTTGGCTCAAGCACATAGCGGATGCTGGAGAATCGTGTTGTCACAGGGGCTTGGCTTTGATCCTGGTCTGTTCCACGAGGAAGCGGCACGACTGCCACCACCCTCCATTCCCCGAGATTGCCAACGGCCGACACGGTGGGCGAAACTTGCGCGCTAAAGAGACCCATTGCGCTGGTGATGAAGAGCGCGCGTGCCTGCGGACGCGAACAGCGGTTGTCTTTGGAAAGCGCATTTAGCTGGATGATCTATTGTTGGCTGTGCGGACTAAGACAACATGGGTTCGCAGATCTGGTACAGTGTACCACGCCCACCTCTCCAGATGGGTTAGCAAATGTGGTACAGTGTACCGCATCTTAGCCCTTGCGAGAATGGTCGTTTTATGGCCATGTCAGGAAGATGGGTACGAAGCGATGAAACGCTCCGGTAAAGTACGAAAGGGAACCTTGCAGCCGCTTGGCTGCCAAATTGGCGGTGCATCAACATGGATAAAACCTCGCAAACCTGGAGCATCCACTCCCGTCTAAAACCTCGGCATTTCTAGTCGAAAAACCTCGCACGGGCAACATTGATGCAACATTGTCCTGTCCCAACGGAACCGAGATGCAAAAAACGCTTGGGCCGAAGGAACCTTTTGAGGCAAGAAAATTGCTGCCCTGTTTGTTCTGTTGTCGCACCGCCTGCAAAAAGCAACGCAACCCACACACCTCTCCTCACCTCCCCCTCCCAATCGCGAGTGTCCAAACCCGCAACGCCATCTCCCTTTCGCATCCCGCCCGCGGTCTCCTTTCGTGAATGCCCACTCGGCCCAGCGCCGTCAACGAGTCCATTGCGATCGACCAACCCACAGTGCTGTGCGCGACGTGCGGCGAGCGGTCCGACCGACCGCGCGCGCAGTGATCACCTTCTTGGGCGTCCGTCGTGGGCCAACTTTTTTTCTTCAATCACCAACACACTTTTGTGCCTGATCCACGGGGTGTCTTTTTTCCTCCTCCAAAACCTCAACTTGCCCAACCGGATCCGTTTTTCGCGGATTTTTTTGTTCTGTTGGATTTGTTGGGAGTGTTGGATTGTCGGCGGGAAAGGGAAAGCCAACGTTCGCATCATGTCGGCGATCCACGCGGGTGTCGCCATGGCCTCGGCCGCCGGCAATATGAATATGGCGCCCAATCTCTCGGCGCTCGGCAAAGCGCTGGGCGAGACGACCATCTCGTCCCCTAGCCCCCTGCTCGATCCGGTCTCGCCGTCGTCGCTTTCGCTCGCGCCCGCGGCGTCCACCACAAGGAAATCGCCCAAGAAACGCGAGCGCACCGATAGCATGAAGAAACTAATCGTTCCGCCGGCGGCGCAGCGTGCCAAGTCCCAGGGCGCGTCGTTTGACGGACTCGACGTCGGCGATCAGGTCGACGATGAGGACGACGACGAGGAGGAGGAAGACGAAGAGGAGGACGAAGAGGCCGAAGGGGAGGACGAGGACGACCACGACGGTCTCTCAGATGCCTCGAGTTCGGCGCCCGACCAGAGCGGCATTAAACTACCCGTGAAAGACCGCACGGGAAGCGCGATCGCCGGCGTGTCGCGCGTCACGCTCATCTCGAACGCCGTCAAGACGGCGCCGCCAGCCAAGGAAAAGTCCAATCCGAGAAGGTGGTCCAAGGCCGAGGACGAGTCGCTGCGGCTCGCGGTCGAACGCAGCGGTGAGCGCAACTGGAAGGCCATCGCCGAGCAAGTCCCGGGGCGCAACCACACGCAGTGTCTCCAGCGGTGGACCAAAGTGCTCAAGCCGGGACTGATCAAGGGCCACTGGGACCCCGAGGAAGACGCCAAGCTACGCGATCTCGTCGCCGAGGGCAAGCGCAATTGGGGCCAAGTCGCGTCGCTCATCCCAGGGAGAACGTACGTTGTTGGACAAGTCGTGATTGATGGGACGAACCTGTGATTGATGGGACTAACGTGTGATTTGATTGATGGCACTTGTACAGGTCCAAGCAGTGCAGGGAACGCTGGTGTAACCATCTCGACCCCAACATCAACAAAGGGTGCGTGGGGGTTTCTTTTGGGGATTTTCCTGGGTGTCCCTAATCCGTCTTTCTCTCAGTCTGTATACCGAGGAAGAGGATCGCATCATCATGGAGATGCAGGCCAAGCTCGGGAACCGCTGGTCCATCATCGCGCAGCATCTCAAGGGGCGAACGGAAGACGCCGTCAAGATCCGCTGGAAATCGCTCATGCGTGGCAAGAAAGCCGCGGGAAAAGAACTCCAGCAGCAGCAGCAACAGCAACAGAACCAGTCGGCCGCCACGTCCACAAATGCCGAGCTGCTGGCCGCAGCGTCCTTCACACCGGCGGTCGCGGCGGCGCCAGCGGCGATCCCGACCAATCCATCACCGCAAGCGGAGCGCGCCAAGCCCACACGAGCCACGCCCACGAAGCAAAAGACCCGGGCTGCCTCACCTGTCGCGAAACCGCTGGAGCCCATTGCGTTCAAGGCTGAGCCGACCGCGAGTCAACATCACGCGACTTCGACGGCAATGATGCAGCAGCAGCAACAACAACAACAGCAGCAGCAGCAATTGCCTCCGCCCCAGCCGATCCACCTGCCGCCGTCGTCAAGTACTGGAGCAGTCCCAATAGACGCCTCCACCGGGAGTTCGATCGACTCGACGCACGTCGCGGCCTCGATCAACTCGTACATGCAAAACGTCAACGATCTCGTCGCGGCATCGATCCACAATTTCCGGCTCAGCCAAAACTTCTCGCCGGGCATGCAAACGTCGGGACCGCTGCCCACAACCACGTCCGGCGTGGCCGCCACGACTGCGCACATGATGGCGACCAACAGCCACGCGTCCATGATGGCGCAGTCGACCATTTCGCCCATGAACCAGCCCGTCTACTCTATGGCGCCGCAGCAGCAAGGGTACCCGACGATGCCCCCGCAGCAACAGCAGCAGCAGCACCATCGACAGTACGCTGTGCCGACGTCCTACCAGATGCAAGCCAATATGAATTTGCCGCCGAACTACGTCCTACCGAACTCGGGCATGTCTGGCCAAGCAGCGGGCCAGAGCTTCCCCGTGAGTATGCAGCAGACGCAGAATCACATGGCCATGAGCATGGGCTATGGGCAGTACTCATTGGCCATGATGAACGATGCACGCGGCATGGGGATGTCCGCACAAGGCCAAGCGTACCCAGCGACGTCCATGCAAATGGGTGGTGGCTCGGTCGGCGTCGCGTACCACCAGAACGGCATGCCTATTGTCTCGCAAGCCTACGCGATGCCGCAGGGTCTCTCCATGCCGCCGCCGCATCCACCAGTCGCTGGGTCGCAGCAGCCGGAACCGCTGGCGCCGGTCACCGCCCCGTCAGCGTCCAACATGTCGACGGCCTCGAAGCTCGCGACTCCGCGTGAAGAGTGGGGTTCCTCACAGACCCCTCGCTCACACTTGATCATGACGGAGGGGCACGCGTCGGCGTACGAACTGTTTCACCAGCAGCGCCTGCGCCTCATGCTCAAGGAGCGCGACAAGGGCATGTCGCTCATTTCTGCGCCGTCGCCCGGGCAGGCCATGCTGACCAAGGAACTCAAGGCCAACAAAGAACGCCAGAAGCGGCAGGAGATGATGCAGCAAGGCTGGAAGAGCGCTGTGGATGCGATGATGTCGCTCACGACGGTACGTTGATTGCACTGGAGACTTACCACTAGTGGGGCCTTGAATTCTGATCTATTCTTCTATGGTATGTGACAGGATTCTTTGGAAGATAGCGATAATCTGATGGAGAAAGTCGTGGGGCTGTCAGCACTCGACCCGGTCGACGATGAGCTGATTGGTGGCGACGTGGAGATCAACCTGCCTTCAGGTTTGTGGAAGTCCTTCAATCAATCGGATGGTCTGTTGTGTGCTGATCCACCAAGTCTCTTTTGTGTACTAGTAGAGGATACGTTGGTCGAGCCCGAGGAGCCGATTCTGATCACCGACTCCATATAACCGACTCGGCCGATGGAGAGAACGCCCAGCGCTTGCGATGAACTGAAGTCGAGTATTATTTTCAAGTGGACGTGGGGATGAACCACACAACATTGCAAGAGCGGCGTCAAAAGGGAAAGAGCCGAACGACAAGCCCGGGTGGAGAGAAGGGACCAAGTACACACGCACGCGCCTCGGCCACGTGGTGGGGACTCTGTTGCCCTCCCTCTGTATTTTTTTCTTCTTGCTCTTTCTTCTTTTGCTTCCGTCTCTCGTGCGTGGTGTACACAAACGGTAGCGTCGTGCGTGTCTTGTATTTTGCTTGCTCTCTTTCTTCATTCTCTATGAGTGTGCTTTCTTCGCCTGGGCACAACTGTAACTTAATGACAACGATAGGATCTGTATCTACATACATACTACTGTAGTAAAGCCCCGCTTTGTATTCTTCTTCTATTCCTCGTCTTCATAGTAGTAGAGCTCGTCATCCTCCTCGTCGCCATCGTCTACCTCTTCGCCATCGTCTTCGCCCAGGAGGTTGATCCGCACGGGCAAGTTCGCGAGCGCGTACAGCACGATCGCTGCGACAGCGCCTATGATGACGTTACGCGTGCTCTTGTCGAATCCTTGGGTGGCCTCGGCTTCCGTCTCGCCCTTGCCCTGCTGCTTGTCGTGCTTTTGCTTGGCGGCCACCTCAGTCAGCAGCTCGCGGCGGCTCCAGTTCAGGCTTCGGTACGGTTCCAGGAACGCCACCTGCAGCGCCGGCGGCACCTGGTGCATGAAGCTCGCGTTCTCGTGCTGGACAAACGCATTGTCGTGGTTCTGCGAGTAGTAGCTGTGCTGGAGCTGCTCGAGCGACAGTGCGCGTGGGCGCGCCCCACTCGTACTGCATCCAAAATAGACGTCGCGGACATGCTCGGCATGCGTGACCAGCAGCGGCGCGTACTGGTACACGGCCTTGCAAAGCTGCGGGTCGCCGAGCGCGTCGACCGTGTGGCCAAAGACGGCAGCGTCGAGTGCACTCACGCGGTCGCCGAAAAAGTAGGCGCCGCTCGAGGCCGCGAGCTTGGCGTTGAGCGCGGCGTAGCCGTCGCGGGCCAGCACGTAGGCCTGCTCCTTGGTGAACAGGCCCGTCTGCTTGAGGCGGTTAATGCTCTCGAGGTGGATCTTCTTTGGCAGCATGTGGTTGAGCGGGAACGGCACGAGCTTCTTGAGTTGCGGCCGCGTGATCTCCTTGTACGTGACCGGATCGGCCCAGCGGCAGTACGTCTAATGAATTCGAGTTAGCCATCCATCGACGCGCAGTGACAAGAGGTGCATACGTGGCGTACCATGACGCGGTGGAGCTTTTCATTGACGATCGAGCGGAACGCAAACGACTCGGCCTTGTGGGCGTCGCTGAGCCAGTCGTCGAGGTCGGCGTGGAAGGTCTGCAAGTGCTGCAGGATCTCGTCCTTGGGCACGAGAAAGTTACCATCGCTGAGCTGCGGCAGCTCGCCCGTGGCCTCGTAGATTGGATACGCCGAGTTGTGCACGTGGAGCGGCAGCTTGGCCATGCGCACGTAGGCCTGCACGTCCCACGCGGGGAAGAACTGGTGTAGAGAGACCTTGGGCACGACACCGTGCTCTGGGTTCTTGACATGAAACTCGGGTGCGATCCGGGGCACGAACCCGCGGCGCCCATGGACCGACTCGTGGAGCTCATCGTGGAGCCGCCCGGTCTCTGGCAGCAGCGAGCTGAAGCGGTCGTTCGGGAACATGTCGTCGCCCATGGTGGTGCTTGTCAAAAAAGATGCCCAATGACCATGAATATGTCTATCCGATACGAACCATGTTACGAACTGAAACGAGGCACCAGTAGATATCCGCTAAAGTACGATCAGTGAGTTTCCTCTGCATCCACCAACCAAACACGGCACCAACCAAAGCGACCGCGGCATTATCCTCGCTAGGTGTCTTCTTCGCAGTGGATTTACGAGGCGAGTAGGCGGCGAGAGAGGAAGCGAATTGCACCGTTAGACGCGCGAGGTCAAGATGGCGGACACTGTGCAAGTGCTCATGGAGCGCATGATCCCAGAGCTCGAGGATCTCCAGGAGAAGAAGCTCTTCTCTTCGGTACGGTTGTTTTCAGACTCTTCTTTCTCTCTCTCTCTGTCGCAAAGCAGCTCATGGGTTACGCGCTGTGCTGCTATGAAGGACGAGATCCACCAGATCGTTGAGCGCCGTCGTGAGTTCGAGTACATGATGCGGCGCGTGCCGCTGCGCGTCGTCGACGGGCTGCGGTACATTGAATACGAGCTCAACGTCGACGCGCTCCGCAAGAAACGCAAGGCGCGACTCGCGCTCGTCAAGATGTCACTCAGCGACACGGCCGGCACAAAGCGTGTGCACGCGATTTTTGACCGCCTGCTGTACAAGCACCGCGGCAACGTCGACCTGTGGCTGCAGTACATTTCGTTCTGTAAGACGGAAGGCAGCACGCGCGTCTTGTCCCACGTCTTTACGCGCGCCCTGCAGTCCCATCCGCGCAGTTCCGAGCTCTGGATCGAGGCCGCGTCGTTTGAATTCTCCGTGAACCTCAGCGTCGACTCTGCGCGCGTGCTCATGCAGCGTGCGATCCGTATCAACCGGCAGGACCCCAAGCTCTGGCTCGAGTATTTCCGGCTCGAGTTGCTCTACATCCAAAAGCTCAGCGTCCGTCGGGAAGTGCTTCAGCTCGATGGCGATGTCGCTGAGACCCGTACGCCAACAGAGGGCGCCAGCGTGTTGCTGGAGCTCCCCGAGGAGACGGTGACGGCTACGACCGACGGCCTAACGACAGAGGAGATCGCGGCTGCGACCGAGAAGCAGCGCACGCGTGCGATGGTTCTGGACGGTGCGATCCCGCGAATCATTTTCCAGAACGCCGTCAAGGCGATTCCAGACGACATGGCGTTTCGACTGCAGTTCGTGGCGATCGCCGATCTCTTTGGGCGTCGCTTTGCCGCCAATTTGTCGCAGTTTATCCTCGATGCGTGTGCCACCGATTTCCCCACAAGCGAACTCGTGCACGCGACCAAGGCACTGCGTCCCTTCCTCACGGCCGAGACGGTCGACGAGGCCGAGCGAGAGGCCGTCGCGCTCTTTGAGCAGAGCGTGGAGACGCTCCCGACCGTCACGATGAAGGAAAAGTTTGTCGAGTGGCTCGTTGACCGCTTGTCCTCGCCCGACAAGACGCCGTATCTGCTAGCATACGCCACGAAGACGATCAAGCAGTATGTCGACGATCATGAGGTCGTGTCGGTCGAGATTTGCACAACGCACGTCGACTTTGTGGCGCGTACCGACGGCTCGGCCGTGGCCGTGCGGGCGGTGCACGAGATTCTCGGGATGAAGCGGTACGAAGCGTGTGCGGCGCTGTGGTTGCTGCACTCGCAGCTCGTGCTCCACCCGCACAGCCACGACGACGACCACGAGAAGCGAGCGGCCAAGCGTCGTCGCTCCACCGAGACCAAGAGTAGTACCCACCACCACAAGAAGCAGCCGCTTGAAGAGGCCACTGGGATCCTGCGCGATGCACTCAAGCATGTCGACAAGGAAGATGCGGATGGGCGGTTCGCTGTGTGGACTCGGTTATTGGAGCTGCTCGTCGCGGACGCCCATTCCACGCCCAGCGCCATTGATGCTGCCTTCCAGGTGAGTTTTGTTTCACACTCTATTTATTCTATCGCCATAAAGGGAATGACTTGTATTCACTGATGATGATGACTGAAGGACGCACTGAAGACGCAACGCGTTGGCTCGGAGAACTGGAATGCTCTGCGTGAGCAGCATCTCGTGTGGGCCTCAATGGCTCGTCCTGTCGACGCCGTGCGCGTGCTATACAAGAGCTACATGGAGAACGGCCAGCTGCTGCCAAGCGCGTCGACACAGGCGTTTTTGCTGCGCTGCATCGACTTTGAGAGCTCGCTGTTTGCCGCACAAGTCCAAGTCGACCGCGTGCGCGTGCTGTTTGAGAAGCTCATTGATCTCTTCGGCAAACGGGACGAGGATGTGTGGATCGCGTACGTTGCGTTCTTTCGTGACCACGCACGCTTTACCGATGCCAATGCTGTGCTCCACCGCGCGCAGCGCGTCTGGAAAGACTCGCCGAAGCTGCTGCAGCTCGCCCACTAGAAGAAACCCCATCACCCATGCAATTTTCCTTCATAACGTCACTCTCTCCCTCCTCTCATCACACGTCGCGTATTATGTTGCACGAAGGTAACGGATCCATTGGTGCGACCTTCAGGATTTGGCGCCAAGTGTGGTGTAGCTTTTCATATTCTGAACAATGCGGTTTCGAGGAACGCTGGCCAAGGACGCGCTGGACGTGCTGCTCGATGTTTCGCAGTCATTCACGCGGCTGAGCACGCAGAGCAGCGCCAAGAACAACTGCGTGCTTGCGCTCACGCCTGAGACGCTGTCGGTGGCGCTCAAGTCGACAGGCGACGAGCTTCAGAGCTTTGCGACGCTCCAGAACGCGCGGCTCTTCCACGAGGTCGTCGTGCAGAGCCGCGCGGACAACCACATTGGCTTTGTCTGCGACATCCGCCACTTGCACCAGGCGCTCACGTCGGGCAAAGATGCAAGCGCCGTCATGCTGCGGCTGCTCAAGCGCGACGGCAACTCGTTCCTCTGTTTGCGCACACGGGTGCGTCATTATTGTGGGGAACTCTTTGCTCCTTCCTTCTGACGAGGTCTGTAACGCGTTTGTTTCTCTCTAGTAGGCCGTAGATATTGACATTGTGCAGAGCATTCCGATCCAGGTGCTGGCCATGAGTGCCGTGGAACACTACCGTGAGCCAAACGTGCCGGCTCCTCAAATCGCGATCGAGATGCCGCCACTGCGGAACCTGCGCACGATCGTGGACCGGCTCAAGAGCATGCACAAGTCGATTACGATCGAAGCCAGCAAGCGCGGCACGCTCGCGCTGCGCATTGAGACCCATCCGCTGACGCTGCAGACGTTGTTTGCGCACTTGCGGTACCGCGAGGACCTCATTAATGATCCCGACGACGACAGCATCGTCGACGCCGATCTCGCCATGGCCTCGAGTGTCACGGTCGATGCCAAAGTGCTCAGCAAGGCGATTCTCGCGGACGGCAACACGACGGCGACAGTGCTGTGCTGTACGTTGCGATGTGTCACTCCCTGATTGATGGACGAGACTGATTGATGGATGGTGTGTACTCCAGGCATCACTGAGCACCGAGCGTTCGTGCTCCACTCGATTCTCATCGACGGCTTTGGGTCACTCACGTGCTACCTCCCGGTGCTCACGCCTGACGTGCTGTAGCATTAGTCATCTTAGACAACCGTAACTTATCATCTCCAATGTCACTATTTGTCGTGGTGGCATTCTCGTGAGGGCCTTGGTAAAGTTACGAACCATATCAGTTCGTACCACTTGGTTGATAATATCCTTTTCCAGTACTTCACCCAAAACCGGACTCTAGCTCATCACTCACTGTCTCACCACGTCGCCACGCCGTCGTCCACTTTCTATCTCTCTCTCACTGCGTGCGTGGGCTGCGGGCGCACTACACCATGGCGTACGAAGACAGCAGCAGCGATCCGCACGGCGGCGGTGCCTTCGCGACGCTCCACGGCAGCGTAGAAGTAGAGAACGAGCCGTTTCTGTCCGAACACGATCTCGCGCCGACGCGGTCTCGGCGAAGCCTCAGCAGCGACAACAGCAGCAGCACACGCCGCAGCCACCGCGCGAGAAACGAAGCGACCGTGCGTGCGCAGCTGCTCTATGCGCTGCCGCCGCGATTGTCCCAGTGGCTCGCGCCTTCGAGCGAAGCGGACGAAGCCGATACAGCGGAAGCAACAGCAGCGTCTCACTCTGGACGGCGACAGTCTCTACCTGCTTCGCATAGCAATGCTGTCGCGTCAACACTGCGCGTCCCTGTGACGCTGCGTGTACTGCCCGGCAACGCGCCGCCGCGATTCGCCATGGTCTCCCACCGACGCAGCTCGTCGTCGTCACTCCACGAGATCCGCATCGATTCTGACGACGACGACGACTCGTCCTTGCCGCCGCTGGTGCCACCAAGCGGCACACCATCCACTCACAGCCACGAGCCAACCAGTAGTCCAGCCGAATCGCCGACCGCGAGCAGAAGCGACGACGACGATGACCTCTCGACGCTGGACGAGTTCGCGTCGCTCTTTCGGCGGTGCCACCAGACGCTGCCCTTTCTCGCGCTCTTTGTACTCTACTTTGTGTACCAGCACATCGTCGGTCTCGCCGTCTTTGCGCTCGGTTCGGTCGCGATCGCAGGGCTCGACCAGCGGCTGCGCGCCCAGATCGCACTCAAGGAACTCGCCAGTCGCGTGCACCTAGTGGGCATTCTGGCCATTTGCGTAATCGATGCGATCGTCATCTCGAGCGTGGACGGTGAGCTGAACCCATTTAAGCATCTCACGTTCACGCTCGCAGCAACGAGCGCGGAGGGGCAACCGAAGACGCCCCATGGAGCCCTCATTCTCGACCTCTTGTGGATTGTCCTCGTGAATGGTGCGTTTGTCTTCAGTCTTGATTCCTGAATTTTACGAATCGGACTATTCACACGTAAGTATGTTTAACTAGATTTCATTGTCCG
This sequence comes from Pythium phragmiticola, assembly GCA_023335935.1. NCBI lineage: Eukaryota > Oomycota > Peronosporomycetes > Pythiales > Pythiaceae > Pythium > Pythium phragmiticola. The sequence goes on along the minus strand of JAADWA010000487.1, from coordinate 8,771 downwards.
CTTCTCGAGTCTCGCGGTCAAGGCCGTGGTCGCGCTAGTGGGGGCGGACGCACTGCCCTGTGGTGGCGGGTGGCACCGTCGCGCCAGTGTCGGTTCCCCAGGCCCCGCAAGTCCAACCCAAGAGCTACAAGACGACCCACGCCGCAAGCTCGCCCGGTCCAGCGTCACGTTTTACCGCCGAAAGGTAAGCAAACACCGTTTTGAGATGCCTTTTATGATTGATTTTGTATTTAACCAACGATTTTCGATGGGAAACACTCAACAGCGCAAGCTCTACGGCATTATCGAAGTGACGTCGATCCTCGTACGCTCGCTGCTGGCCGGTCTCCCTTGGTGCAGCTACTACCAACTGTGCGGCTCCAAGTTCCTGGGCGACGTGTTTACGTTCCTGTACGTGTTTGGCAAGAGCGTGATCCTGGGCACCCAGGCGCGGCAGCTGCTGTCGCTCGTGCGGTCCTTTCTGACGCTCGGACTGGACCATGCGACGTACGTTACGCGAGAGGAAGTGGTCGAGGCCGGCTCGCCCGACTGCTCGATCTGCTATGAGCCCATGCAGACACCCGTGAAGCTCGCGTGTGCACATCTCTTTTGCGAAGACTGTGTCATGGAGTGGCTGGACCGTGAGCGGTCCTGCCCGCTTTGCCGCGCTGCCATTGTCTCGACGACCCAGTCGGCGGACGACAAGCCGCAGTACCTGGACGGCAGCACGAGCCTCTTCCCACAGCTTTTCTGATATAACCGGCACATTGAGAAGAAGCAGAAGAAAGAAAGAAAATCATGGTCTTTTAATGGGCTGTCACTGTGGATGGGGGCACTCGGGGTCCGGAATGTACTTGACCGTGACCGACCCGGGTTCCGAGAGCTTGCCCAGTGTGAATTGCCGCCGCAGGGTGCCCTCCAGCACGGCCCAGTCCCGCGGCGACGCCATGGCCATGGCGTCGCAACGCGCGGCATCGTCGTCGAACCGTGGCGGCACCATGGCTGGCATCTCGACGACCTTGAACTGCATCGAGACTTCAATTTCAATCTGGAAACTCGCGTCTCCGCTGTCATCATCCGTGGTCGCGGTCGTGACTTCATCGTCGTCCGCGTTCTCATCGGCTTCTCGATCTTGCAGGACGTTAAGCTGCACGGGGTGGGCATCGTGGGACATTGGGCAGATCATGAGATGGCGCTGCTGGCAGAAAAAGCTGATGGCGTCGTAAATGTCGCCGCCGCTTTGCGTGCGGGAGCTACCGCGAAGGACCCGCTCGACAAACGCGAGCGCACGCGCCTCGGTGAACTTGGCGAGCCGGCTCGATGGCGACATGAGACCCTGTGGGTCACTGCCAGACGAAGAGGACGAGGAAGAGGACGGGGAGCAAGCCACGGGTGGTTTCCCGTGCGGAAGGCTTGCCCTGGCCGGCTTGGTGTGGGCCGGTTTCGTGTTAGTGTGGGCAAACGCCATGGCCTTGGCCACGAGGTACTTGACGATCTCGGCCACACTGTCGTGCTCGACGACGCTCGAATCGTCCCGGCAGATGATCCCGGAAGCCGAAGGTGTGGGTCCCATGCAGCTGATGAGTACTTTCTTGTCGACAAGGATGCGGTCCCTCTCGAGGTCCTTGACGATCTGGACCATGGACAAGTTGCGGCTCGAGCGGCGCTGCAGCTGCTGGTACTGGTACTGCGCGTGCTGCTGCGCCGACATGGTCGCCGTCGCCGAGGGCATTTTCTCGAGCCGGTTGCGGAGCCACGTGAGCGGCACGGTCACGGGGAAGCTGCTGGCGAGCACGTCGCGGAACTGGAGCATGAAGCAGGCCTCGCGCAGTTGGTGTTCGAGTGCGTAAAGGTGGAACACACACACGCGGTCGATCGCACGGATCCACTCGTCTCGTTCGTGCTCGGCCGACGCGGAGTCGGCGAGAGGGATCTCAAACACGTAGACTCCGTACGAGCTGGCCAGGCTCTGGTCCGGTACGACGGCTGTGGAGACGACCGGAGCTGATGGCATCAAGTGGGAGGGATCACTAGTTGGTACGAGCACCTGGAACCGAACGGTCACAGGACCTGACCCTCCGGAGGGCGTGGGCATGCGTCGCACTTGACAGCCCTGCAGCTTGATCGCTGTGCGGCCGATCCACATCGTGTCGTCGTCTTTCGCTTGGCTCGGGTCACTAAGCAGCCACGAGATGGACGTGGGCAGTTTGAACTTCGGGAACGTCGCCGCCGTGCCATTGGTCGGGGTAGACTCGCTGCTTCCTGGTGGATGCGCTGGTTGCGTTGGTGGAGGAGCCGGTCGCTCGTATGGCACGAGCTCCATGCGGCACTGCTCTTCCGAGAGACTGACCCATACGCGTTGGTCGAGCGGCGTCTTCATCACGCCACCGCCGAGCAGCAGCGACTTGGTCGCGGCGGCGACGCCTCGGTGTACAAGGTTCGCAGCGACGACCGCCGGCGGTGCCTGCACGAGCGTCAGGTACCCGGCTTTGATATGGCGAGGCCCCTCAAGCTTCTCGACGGTTAGTGCCTTCATGACCGCGAGCAGTTCGTGGTGCAGGCTCTCGAGTCCGCTGTCGCTGAGCTGGTTCTCCCAGCGAAGCTTCTGCGCACACGTCCAGAGCTGCCGCACACGCTGCTTGGCGTCGCTCTGCACTTGCAGCAGCTGCAGCGACGAGTTGAGAAAGGCGTCGCAGAGACCCGCCGCCGCCACATCGTGCTGCTCGTGAAGGAGCTCCTCGCTGGTCTGCGTCTGGCCCATGTCCTGTGTCACTTCTACATCACATTCTACAGGCACCTGCACGGCAGAGTCTTCCTCGACGTTACCCACACGGCCGTCTGCGTGGAGGTCATTGCATCGTGTCTCGTCCATTTTGTCCTGTGGCACTGCAGCGTCCGTCACAGAAATCATGGCCGTCGCACTGCCATTGGCTTCGCTGTGGGCGAGTGGTGCGATGCGGATGTGGCAGTCCGACTGCGAGCGCATGACACGCTGCAGAAACGACCGCATTGTCGCGCTGCCACGTCGCCCACGCACGCTCGCTGAGCCGTCCTTCGTCACGTTCGGATCGCTGGCACTCTCGGCGATGCTCTCGGTCATAGCCGCCTCCGACGGCAGTGACATGGTAGGCTGCCGCGGCGAGTCGGGCGTCTTGACCTCGGCACCACCGGACGTCACAGGATGAGCCGAGATCTGACGGTCACCACAGGTAGTAGTAGCTGCTGGGGTCGGCGCCAGGTTGAGACGGAGATCGACGACGCTGTGGCTTATCGACTTCTTCCGGAGCGGCACCATGAGCGCATTCTTCATGGCCCCACACTGAGCGAAATGGGAGCGTGGGGATGGGAGAAGCCCACTTAAAGTGCGGCCCAGTGGTATTTTTGGTGAAGCCCCACAAAGTCTCACCCGGAGAATAGACGAGACCGAGAGAGAGGGCGGAGAACATGAACCACGGTGCGTCACCCACATCCCACACGTGCTTTTGCAAATTCTAGGAATCACTGGAATGTAGCCATTTGCAAATCGTGTGAATCAAAAACCAAGGTGATGTTATCTCTATGTACTTTCTTTCTCTGCGTGGGGGATCAAACGCATGGGGAGGGGGCTTGCTGTAGCGACAATGAACAGCGACAGCAAACGCGATGGGGAGAAGATCCGAGACGATCAGGCGGGAGGAGAGGACAGGCGGACGGCGGCTTAACTTGCATACAAATAGAACACTGGCGTCTCGCACACCACCCTCTGGCTGCCTGCTAGTGGTTCTCCGCGGCCATCTCATCGAGCGTCTTCTTGAGCACTTCAAAGGTCGTCCACGACACGGCGACACTGGGCGCGTGCACTAACAGCCGCGGCCCAATGCCGCGGAAAAAGCCCGCGTACCCTTCCTGGGCACGGATCTGCACGAGTGCGTCCAGGAGCCCACGGTACTGCACGCGAAGCTTTCGTTCGCCACCGTGCCGGACGGAGCACGACTCGGGCATACTCAGCTCGACACCGCCACGGGCCTGACGCTGTGTCCCGCAACGAGAACTCGAGGAACACTACAGAGACAGGCAGTCGCACCACATGAGTCACCCATGAAATCTCCATGGACGCTCCTGAGCTAACTACGTACGGCGACTGTATCTTCGACCACCATCATCTGCGTCTGCAAGCGCGTCTTGGCCACGTCCAGCGGATTCGTGAGCGCGCCGGCAAGTGCACCGGCCGCTGCGCCCGACGCGATATACGCCGCCACGTTCATGTCGCCACTAGGGTTCAAGATCTTCTTGAAGGTCTCATTTGCAGAGACCATAATCATACTGTCGAGCACCATATAGTACGTAAGACCCACCCAATCCCTCGGAAGCGAGAAGGCTGCATTGCAGCGTACCTGTACGGCAAGTTCATAAAGAACGTTGTCGGGAAACTAATGTACAGCGCGCGGACGCCTTCCGTGCGGACTACCTGTTTGTGGCAAAGCGAGTGACGTGCGTCAATGATCTTGCCACGAGAGAGACAAGAGCCCACGGTAAACCCAATCAAAAAGGCCGTACATTTCGAAAGCAGTCAGTGACGCCCGTGTAGAACCCGAGCTGCAATCGCTGCTTGATCACCTATGGTCCAAGAGCACGATATCAGTCCCGTCCCCCTGGTCAGTACAAGGTGACTGCCCTGGTACGTACATCCATGGGTGTCATGATCATGTCGTGGCACACGGTCGCGACGACGCCGGACGCGCCCGAGGCAATGGGCGTGTGCTCGGGGCTGTCGGCGCCAAACGACTTTTTGGCTGACTCAAAGACCGAAAAGTAGACAGCGTGGGCCGGCAGACTCGCGCTCAGCATTGTGCTGACGCCTAGACAGGACGGGATCATCAGTGCTCTTGGTTCACCACGAGCGGAGCAGCAGAGACAACTATACCTCGAAACAGTCGCAGCGGTCCTTCTTCTGCCATGAGGCGGCGCGCCGTGCCGATGGCCGAGAGCTGCACTTGCTTGCCGTTCACAGGACACCGCTGGCACTGCATGTGGGTCTGTGGGGCAGAGGGGTATCATGAGTCTCCGTGGACCTCATCTATTCACCTCGGCCCACTGGAGTCGCGTACCTTGATCGTGTCAATGGGGAAGATCGAGACGTGCTCGGCCACGCCGGCGGCCGAGCCGGCCATCATGTGGTGCAGGAACGATCCCTTCTCGGGCGTCCACTCTTCCCAGTCTTCATCGATCACGGTCGACGTCAGAATGGGCCGCGACTCGGTCATCTTCGACGTTGGTCTCAACAGCAAACAGAGAGGAGGGGAGCAGAGGACGGAGGAGGAGGAGGAGGAGGAGGCAGGGAGGCGCGGCGGAGGGCGATCCGCTACAGTGGTTGGGAGGGGAGCCCGTGTCCGACCACGTTTTGGTCGCCAGCCTTTATTTGATGTGCACAACACCACTGACAAACCAACGCGACGCTGTGGGCGGGTTGCATGGTCGGGTATTGATTTTCGTTGTGTCGACAAGGCCCGGCCCGTCATCATCCCCCCTCATTTGGGAACTTCTGTAGAACTGGAACCACAATATATGGACAATATATGGGACGCAGTTGCTCAATGAAAACTGTATCGATGTGATTGGGTCGAGGGATGGTGCCTCGCGTGTGCGCGAGCGCTGTTCGAGCCGTCCGACCTGACCAGCTCGTCCCAGTACCGTCGTGGCGAGAGGTCGTTAATCCCAGTGAATATGGTGATTTGGGATTGTGCGTTGCGGGGCGTGATGGCTACCATCCCGTGTGTTGTCATAGGGGCGAGAGTGTCGCGACTCCTCCTGTTTCGCCGTGTCCAGCTGTGGTGCTGGAAGCTCAGCACCTCAACGCAGAGTGATGGTAATCTGACCGTACATAAACAAGCCTGCACGGAGAGATACAAACGACCACGAAAATGGTTTTCCTTCATCTTCGCGCATAAACGGGAGGATTGTATCATCTGAGGTGACTCGTGTGATTCGCCCCATTACGATCGCGCTCTGTTGCATCGCCGTACGAGATGGCGATCGTGCCCGACGATCGCGACTGCAAGAAGCTCACGAGGTCCTCAACGTGGGCCGTCGGGACGCGAATGAAGAAGGTCGCGTGCGCGCCATAATCTTGTGAGACAACATCGGCGACGAACTTGATGCAGCCGTGCTTGACCGCGTCAATGCGCGCAAATGGTGCAACAACACGCATTGCTGTCATCGGGACTTTTGTGACGATCTCGGCTTCCTGGTCGAGTGCCTCTTGAGCCGCAGCGCCGTACGCGCGGATCAGTCCGCCCGTACCGAGCTTTGTGCCGCCGAAAATGCGTGAGACAACCAGACAGACATCGACCAGTTTGGCACGCTGCAGCGCGACAAGAATGGGCTTGCCGGCTGTGCCGTGGGGCTCGCCGTCGTCGGAACAGTACTCGCGTCCGTCCATGGTCGTATACGCGTAGCAATGGTGGCACGCCGTCGGGTACAACACGCGGCGCTGCTCGAGCATTTCCTTCACCTGCGCTTCCACGCGTCGCTCGCCATCACTGCTGCTATCACTCTCGAGCGGCCACGCTGCCGTGATGAACCGCGAGCCCTTGCGCTTGGCGATCTCAAACTCGATCCGGCGGCGAATCGTTCGGGCGGTCATTGCGTTTCTGACTGGGTCCGAATAGAGGCCCGCCATAATCTTCCACCCAATCACCCAAAATGGTTCAAATTTGGATAATTGAGATTGTTCGAATTTGTTGTTGCAGTTCTTAACTCCACTGTGTCATTGTTGATGCTGTGTGCGTAAAGCTACGAAGTCACTTTGGCTTTGCATCCTGTCCTTCCGCCGCATTCGCCCACCTTGCCAGCAAGAGAGACACGAGTGATAGACCATGACGCAGCGCAAGGATGCCGTGACGCGCTTTCTCGAATTTCTGCGCTTCCCGACCGTGAGCGGCGAAGGTCCCAACGGCGTCTACGCTGAGGTATGGGCCAGACTATGGTTGTATATCTCCCCAGCGAGAGAAAGAGACTGACGTTTTGCATGTGCAATTGCCACAGTGTGCGCAGTGGTTGCGCGCGTATCTGGAGGAGATTGGGCTCAGCGTGCAGGTGTTTTCGATCATTGAGAACAAGCCGATCGTGCTGGTGCGGTATGCTGCGAGTGGGTGGATCGCCCCAGAGCTTCTCAGTGTGTGTGATTTTCCAACAGGCGACGTGGCAAGGAGAGGATCCGTCGTTGCCGGCGATCATCCTCAACTCGCACTACGACGTCGTTCCCGTGATCCGCGAGTTCTGGCACTCGGATCCATTTGATGTACGTGAGAGAGAGAGAGAGAGATCCAACGGACTGAAATGGTGGAGCCTAAGCACCAATGGTTCGGATGGTCAATTGCGCAGGCCAAAGTGCTCGAGGACGGCAGCATCTACGGCCGCGGCGCGCAGGACATGAAGAGCGTGTGCATTCAGTACGTGGAGGCCATCGCCAAGCTTAAGGACGCGGGCTTTACCCCCAAGCGCACGGTCCACTTGCTGTACGTGCCCGACGAAGAGATTGGCGGCAACGACGGCATGTGCGAGTTTCTCGAGAGCGACCATTTCAAGGCGCTCGGCGAGATTGCCTTTGTCTTTGACGAAGGACTCGCCAACACGGGTGACGCTTTCACAGTGTTTTACGGCGAGCGCGTGCCCTGGTGGTTCTACGTCACAGCCACGGGTCCCACAGGCCACGGCAGTCGCTTCATCAAGGACACGGCGACCATGAAGCTCGTGGACATTTGCAACAAGGTACGTTCTCAGATGAAGATGAGCTCGTGATCAGGTCTGAGTCTGAGTATATCTTCTATGGCGATAGGCGCTCGCGTTCCGTGAGCAGCAAGAGGCGCTGCTGAATGCTGACGTCGGCTGCAAGCACGGCGACATGGCCAAGAAGAAACTGGGCGACGTCACGACCATCAACCTCACAGTGCTCAAGGCCGGCGTATCGAGCGACGGCGGCCAGTCGTACGCGATGAACGTGATCCCGACCGAGGCGATTGCCGGCTTTGACGTTCGTATCTCGCCGCACGAAGATCTTGGCGAGTTCTCGGTGGGTCTCTTGACGGTTTAGGTGAAGCTGTATGGTGGAAGACTGATGGGGTTTTGGTGCATCAGAAAATGCTCGACTCGTGGTGTGCGGCCGAGGGCGTCTCGTGGGAGTTCTCGTCGCAGTCCAAGCACGCGATCCGCGAGCACTACACGACTAAGTGCGATGACACGAACGTCTGGTGGACGCTTTTCAAGGGCGCTTGCGATGTACGCGTTTGTGTTCTGTGGGTCTATCTGATGCTGATTGATTCGTGCGGCTGACACGCGTGAAATCGCCACACAGAAACTCGGTATGAAGGTCGAGACGGAGGTGTTTCCTGCAGCCACTGACAGCCGCTACGTGCGCAAGCTTGGCATTCCGGCACTGGGCTTTTCGCCCATGAGCAACACGGAGATTTTGCTCCACGAGCACAATGAGCGTCTCCACAAGGATACGTTTTTGCGCGGCATTGACGTCTACGTGACGATCTTCACGGACGTGTTTGCTCACTAAATCCTCCCTTAGTGGGCGTACTGCGGCGGCGTCGTGAGTGTGTTTCTGCCCGTGTACCACTGGTCAAGAAGGTCCTGTTGTTGCACTCCACATAAATCGAAGCAGATTTTCTTGCACCCATTTTCAGTTCATAACGCCCAATCATTGGCGAAAAGTAACGTTCGATTATCTGATTGGATGATATTGGGTCAGTCCTTCGATTTCGAATGGCCCAGAATAGAGAAAAAACGGCTATATCGGATCGCAAACG
>JAADWA010000486.1:0-23367 GCA_023335935.1 Pythium phragmiticola | reverse complement strand
CCCCCCCCCCCCCCCCCAATCCCAAACCAGTGCACCACTGCTCGCTGCGAAACTTCACATTCTAACAGCTCAACATTCGAACGAGTCCTCTATTTACAATAGACATGGCCGTGGCAAAAACATTGGACAGGCTGGTTATGCGACCAAGACCAGTTTCTTGATGTGTTTGCTGCGCTTCAAGCTGCCTGGAGTGGCACTCATTCCTCATCAAGACAAACACGCACTGCTGCTGATGAGTTTCTGCGGCATTACGTGAGCTCCACAGTAATAGTGTTCGAAGATTGCCACTGGCGTGCTTCTTTTCTCCGCCGAGCCTTTTCGCTCTCCGTACTGTATAATCACCACACCGTGTGGTACACTGTACAGTACAGTACAGCGCCGTGCATAAAACACTGTTGGGAATCCCAGCACTGGATACCGATAAATTTCAACATGCGGGAGCAACATTACGAAAACAGGATCAGCATTCCGTATAAAAAGATCAGCAAGTACGACCCACAACTATGTCGTGGCTCGTGCTTGCTTGATCTTTTAAAACAGACGCAGTGTTCGCGCCGCCATTAGTTTGCGCTCACAAACTGGTGGCGGTGCGTGCGGTCCGCCATTGTGCGCACACTCGAACAGCATGCCTCAAAGCATGAACTACTGCACTGTACATGTGAACGCATGCAACACTCGTGTGAGCTGGGTGTATCCTACTGTAGTGATCGGAGCTTCGATCTGAATCACATAATGTACAGTAGAACTTCCCCTTCAGATTCTGATGGGCAGTGCCCGCATCATCCAGGTGTTGTTCGAGACGAATCTCACCTGGATGATCGACGAAGTGGCCGAGTCATCACCTGAATCTGCAAGAAGAAGTTGATGAGCGCCGTCTCCCCCGAGACAATTCTCCAGTAGCGTTACAGTTCCGCCAGAGAAGAGCAAACTTGTCTCGGCAGACTAAACAAGTCCAGTGTTTTGTGCGGAGTGGGAGGAGAAGCTGCAGAACTCTATTGCTCTGTCAGAGCGATTGCTCTGTCGGAGTAACAGCTTCAGTAGCTACGTGTCTTCTCTGCCGCCACAAACACTTGGCGCTGTCAGAGCAAGTTGCTCGGCAGCAGCTTCAGCAGCTACGTGTCCAAGACACTGTCTCCTCTGCCGCCACAAACACTTGGCGTGTCAAACACTGCAATCATAATGCATCTAAACGCTTCCCTAACATATTAATTAATCCAGTATATGTATTTTCGCATCGCTTGGATAGTATATAACCCGAAAACGTTTCATAATCTATAAGAGGAAAACGAAATGTACGCGTGCTTCGAGATTCTACAAACTGTAACAAGGAAGCATCTTGTCGCACATAATCAGGCCGCTTCTTGTCTGTTTTATCCTGCCGAATAGCCCCAACTCATCAATGGGACGATCTGCAAATGGGACAGCCTCCTGCCATGAGGACCCCCATCCACGCACGGAAGTGGTCAGGCACATGCCATTCGGCCATCGCCAGTGCCCCACTCGTCTCCCACACAAACGAAATCGCTGCCTCGCTCCCAGCCGGTCCTCTCTCATCCTTGAGCTTCTCGGCAGTCGACAGCGAGAAAGTCGCCCATCAAAACCTACTATTTCTTTACGATCTGAAGAACGAGCGACTGTCATGCGCGGTGCCAATGCCTACAGTTCGGCTCGGTCGAATTCCCAGCCGCTGCCACACACGCGGGGCACGGAGGACACGCTGAGCTACGACAACTTTGACATTCTCGTGCCCGGGCACCAGCAGGGACATTCTCAGCATCCACAGCAGCATGCCGAGTTCTTGGACGACTCGCGCGTGCTGAATTCATCGCCGGCCGTGCTCAAGTCCATGTCGCCCGGGGCCGCATACGCTCGTGGGAAGACGCCCCATGGGGACGGTCCCGTGATCATGGGGCTGCCGCAGGGCGGCGGGACCGGTGCTGCCCCAGCGATCGCGTCGGCTATGCTCGACCCGACCTACTCCAACTCGTGTGCGCTGAGCTGGCAGCACATTTCGTACTGGGTCCACGAGGACCGCGTCGTCTGGCGCACGCACGACCGTACGCAGCAGCGCAAGCGCCAAGACAAGGAAGGCAAGCGTCTGCTGTACGAGATCACAGGCCGCTGTGGTCCTGGCGAGATCACGGCCGTCATGGGGCCCTCGGGCTCAGGCAAGACCACGCTGCTCGACATCTTGGCTGACCGTGTACGTACCGGCACTGTGGACGGCTACGTGCGACTCAACGGCTCGGAGCGTACCCAGGAAGTGTTTCGCGGCGTGTCGTCCTATATCTCCCGTGACGAGTCGTTGCTCGGGTCGCTCACGGTGCGTGAGACGCTCGTGATTGCCGGAGAGCTCTCGCTGCCAACGTACATGCCCCGCACTGTCCGTGATCTTCGCGTCGAGACGGTGCTGGACAACATGGGGCTCCGCAATTGCCAGGACACACTTGTCGGGAGTATGTTCCACAAGGGCCTCTCGAGCGGCCAGAAGCGGCGCCTGAGCATCGCGATCGAGCTGCTCTCGAACCCGTCCATCTTGCTACTGGACGAGCCAACGTCTGGGCTCGACTCGGCTGCAGCATTTGGCGTCATGCAGTGTCTCGTCGACTTGTGCCAAGAGTGGAACAAGACGGTCGTGCTCACGATCCACCAGCCGCCGTCGGCGTGTTACGCTCTCTTTACCAACACGCTCGTGTTGGCCGAGGGCAAGTCGGTCTTCTTTGGGCGCTCGGACAAGGCCGTCGAGTACTTTGCAGCCATTGGGTACCACTGCTCCATCTACTCGAACCCGGCCGAGCACATGCTGTCGCTCGTGAACCGCGACTTTGACGGCCACGCCGATGTCGATGATCTCGCCGACCGGTACGCGAGAAGCTCCGTGTCGCGTGAGACTGCGAATTTAATTACGGACGACTGGCGCAACGCCAGCTCGTTCCCCGAGATCCGTGCCGACATTGGACTCAGCTCGCCGTTTGCGCAGTTCCGCGTCATGCTCCACCGCAATGGATTGATTGCGATCCGCAACCCAGGCATGTACTGGATCCGTATCGTCATGTACATGATGCTGTCCTTGTTGCTCGGCACTGTGTACTTGCGCGGCAACAAGGACATTACGGATCTGCACCGCGCGGCGCTGCTCTTCTACTTGCAGGCCTTTCTCGTCTTCATGTCGGTCGCCGTCGTGCCGTTCTTTATCGAGCAGCGCGCCACGTTTGTACGTGAACGCATGAACCACTCGGTGCGCGTGAGCAGCTTCGTGGCCGCCAATTTCTTCTCGTTCATTCCCGGCATTTTTGCGATCGCACTGGCCTCGACCGCGATCGTCGTCGGGCTCACGGGGCTTAACCAGTTCCCGACCTTTCTGCTCAACATGTTTCTCTCGCTCGTCGTCGCCGAGTCCTTCATGTGCGTCATTAGCGCGCTGTCGCCGCACTACATTTCGGGCATCGCCGTTGGCGCCGGCATCTACGGCATGTTCATGGTCGTTGAAGGCTTCATGGTGCCCGTGAAGGCACTGCCTGTGTACTGGCGCTGGCTCCACTACGTCGCGTTCCACTCGTACGCGTTCCAGTCGTTCATGTACGACCACTTCCACACGGAGGGCACCGCGGAGGCGCTCGCCGTGCTGAACCTCTATGGGCTCCAGCACGTCGATATCATGCAGAACATGCTGATCCTCGCCGGGTACGCGGTCGGCCTCCAGATCATCTTTGCGCTCGTGCTGTTCAAACGCACGGCACTCTAAGCGGGGGCGCACTTTCTCCTCGGTAGTGAAAGAATGCGTGTGGTAGTGTTGGTGGGTTCCGTGTGGAGTGAGAGGGTTATTAATTAGTTCGTCAACTAGATACCGTCTTGTCAATTTTCAACGATGAAGCTACTAGGTACATTTAAAAGACGAAAGAGAGAAAACAGCCCTGCGGTCGATTGAATCGACCAGCCACGGGCTGAGGTCGATGCTCAGATGGGCATTGAGTGTGTCATGCCCAGAGCGTGCCGTGGGATGGAGCACCTGGGAGCTGGTGCGTGCATCCATGGCGAGGTTGGCCAGGGAATCAGCCGTCTTGTTGTGGGCGCGCACATGGTCGGTCCAGTGACGCACACCTAGCTGATTCGCAGAAGCCTCTTGTTCTTGGGAGGCCTATTGTCACGTAGTTGACGGAGGATGAGCGCGCTGTCTCCAACCACCTCCAGGTTGGGCCAGCGTTGGGCCGCCGCCGCACGTAGGCGTGTGAGCAGACCGTAATACTCCGCTTGATTGTTTGTGGTGGATCGGGCCCGCGACGCAAACAACACAGGCCCCGGAGCCGCCAGGACCGGGATTACCGCGCGACCCGCCATCAAAGAAGAGGATGTGGGCTCCGGAGGGGCGCCGTCCGTTGGGAGCAGAATCTTCAACCTAGAATGATGGTCGGTTACGTCACCCTGGAACAAATCCCTTCTTTGAGAAAAAGGAGGGATGGAATCCCTTTCGGAAGCCACGGACAGGTTCCACGAGGGACACGTCAAAGAAAACTCGGGATTCCAGATGTGAGCGGTGCTGGCACGTTTTGAGCAGTGAGCAACTCGAATCTTGGATCATGAACTGCTCGCGCCAGGTCGCGTAAGTCACCGCCATCGTCGTGCGCTCTCGAGAGAGAGACGCGCACGTTGCACGAGACGAGAAGCAAGACACGTTTACGACTCGAGCGCGGAACAAAGAACGAACGACGAGAACAAAGACTGAGAACGAATCGAAACGAATGGATCTGTGGCAGAGTGTTCTAGCGAATGCGCCTGGGCGCGTAGAGCATCTCGTGACGCAGGGCGGAGTGCCCGTAGACGAGCGCAACGACCTGGGCGAGACGGCGCTGCATCTTGCGTGTAGCAATGGTCTCGATGACATGGCGTCCGTGCTGCTTGTGCATGGCGCCGATGTAGCTCTCCAGGACTGGGTAATTTTCAAGCGTTGTAGAACAGTTCTCATTGATCGTGGAACGGTTCTTGTCATTGGACTGTTCGAGTAGAAGTGCTGACTGATTGTGGAATTTCAGGAATCGGGGTGGACGCCACTTCACCGCAGCGTGTATCATGCACATCTATCCAGTGCGTGAAGCTTCCATCTTGGCTCACCTGGACGACGGGAAGCTGACAAGTGGCTATTGCTGTTTATCTTTACACAGCGTCGCTGCTGCTGCTGCGCCATGCGCGTCAGGCTCACGGACGACAGTTCATGAAGACGCTACTGTACGACACCAAGGACTTTGCCCACCAGAGTGCAATGCAACTCGTGTCCAGCTATTACGACAAAACCAAACCAAGTTTTCAGGAAATGTATCATTACGGCACTATCGAAAATTCAGAAACAACAATGTCAGACGAAGAAACGGAAGAAAAAGAAGCAGTACACGACGTCTGGGGTGAAGCCCCGCAGCGACCACAGCGCGGCGGCATGGTCTACACGTTCGGCAAAGTGGATTTCCAGGTGAGTCACTTTCTCTTTCTCCTGGTTCTAAAAATTTAGGAAAACTCATGCCTCCCCTCTCTTTCAGTTAGGGTATCATTTGCCGCACGTGAATGTGCAGTCGTCACCACGGCTCGTCGAGTTGCCGATCACATCGACGATCGTGCAGATCAGCGCCAGTAAGTTCCACACGATCGCACTCAACGCCCAAGGCCAGCTCTACGTTTGGGGCTTCGGCAAAGGCGGCCGCCTCGGCACGGGCACGGAATTCGACCACGTCGAGCCGACGCGGCTCACGTCGCTTAACGAGATCCCCATTATCCAAGTCGCTGCTGGCGAGAACCACACGCTCGCACTGTCACGGACCGGCCAGGTTTTCTCATGGGGGTCCAATAGCTATGGCCAATTGGGCCACAACCTCAAGGCCTCCACGCAAGAGAGTCGACTCATCCCCAAGAGGATTGACACGTTCAAGGGCATGGTCATGACTGCGATCTCCGCGAGCGGTGTCCACTCAGGTGCGATCTGTGGGGATGACGGATGCGTGTACACGTGGGGTTCCAACAAACGTGGCCAGCTCGGCCGCAAGGAAGGCTTCGGCATCGACCAGCCCAACCCGACACCCAAGCGCGTGGATCGACTGGTGCCGGGCCACGCGTTATCCGTCATCTACGAACCGCACGATGCACTGCGTGCTGTCCATCTCGCCATGTCGGATGTCCACACGTGTGTGATTTTGCGAAGCAGCAAGAACGGCCAGAGCCACGGCCAGGTGTGGCAGTGCGGCTACGGCTCGAACGTACCAACGCGCATTCTTTTCAAGGAGAAGCGACGCACGACAAGCCATTTGCTGATGAACGAGGCGTGGCTGCCTCGCTGGAAGCTGCGCAGCGACGATATCGTGGCAGTCGCGTGCGCGCACCACCACTCGATCGCACTGTCGGCGTGTGGTTCAGTATACACGTGGGGCCACAATGGCGACGCGCTCTCGCATCAAAAGACGGATTACATCCCGCCGGGCACGCCACAGCGCGTGAGGCTCGACCAGTACGGGCCCATCGTCCACATCTGTGCGTCGCAAGACCACTGTGCCGTGGTCTCGCAATCTGGAGATCTCGTCTCGTGGGGGTGTGGTCCGCAGGGTGTACTGGGTCATGGCGCTGGCAACTCGTGGCAGCCGAGTCCCAAGCAAGTCCACGGCGCCAAAAAAGTCGTCGCAGTCGCCGCCGGCCATCAGCACACAGTCCTGCTCGTCGCTCCTCGCCTGCCTAGTCCGCCCATTGTGACCCGAGACGTCTCGTCGCCTCCAAAGTTGCGGAGTCTACTGGAGACGAAGATTTCCGAGTTTCTCGATCTCTCCAATGTCGCAACGGTGTGGAAGTATGCGAGCGTGTACAGCCAGCGCGCGCTCGAGCAGTACTGCGTCGAGTACATGCGGCTCAATTGGGATGCGCTGTTGGAAATGGGGAGCAAAGACCGACTGGACGGTCTCTTTGATCTGATGCTCGCGCCAAGTCCAAAGACCATCAGCCGACGTGTGGCGCTTGCAATGATCGAAGAGAAGCCGTCGAAAGCCCAATCTGCAAGTGACCGGAAGGCTGAACGGAAAGCGAGCGTCTCATTGGATGAGGGTTGCAAGACGCCCAAGTCAGAGGCGTCCCCTGCTACAGTTGCTGTTCCTCCCGTACCACTGGTGCTGCCATCACCTGTGCTCAAGCCCCAAGCTGTGACAGCCACAGCACGTCGCGTGAAGGGAGCGAAGTTTGTATCGGTTGATTCGTTCTTCTCGGAGAAAGACGAAACGAAAGCTCCAATTCCTCAAGTGGCTGAGCCGCGAAGCTTTACCAGCCCATGGAACGTGGCGGGACCTTCTGCAACCCCACTCAAGTCTACGCCTCCAGTACCGTCCACATTCCCTACATTGGGTGATAGTATGGTTCGTTTTCCACGCAAGGAGAGCGTAGACCGTACCCCACTCTCTTCCAGCGTGCCTCGCAAGTCCCCCATGCTCGGCGCGAGTCCGAGTCCTAGCCCAAAGCTCAGCTTTGGACCATCCCCCGTGTTGTGTTACGATGGGTCGGAACGCGCCCCCGTCTCGGCCTTCTCACTCGATGCCTTCATCAAGAAAAGCACGCGCAAGAAGTCGCGGTCGGACTCTATCGAGCTTTCCAAGGCCACGCCGACGTGGGGAATGGCTGTCCCCACATCACATGAGAGTCCAGCAGCGCCCCTCAAGTCTCTCAAAGAGATCCAAGACGAAGAGCAGGCTCGCGTGCGTGCCGAGGCTGCTGCAAAGGAAAAGAATGGCGGTTTTCTCCGCAAGGCGTCGTCGATCAATAGCTGGGGACTGGTGCAGCAGCAGAGCCACATTTCGTTTGAGGAGCTTCAGCAGCGCGAAGAGGAAGAGCGGATTATAGAGGAGCAACGGCAGATCCTGGCCCAGATTGAGAGGGAAAATCGACAACGCGAAGCCGATGAGAAGCGGCGACTAGCGAAACAGGAAGCTACCAGGTACAGACAACAGAAAACAACTCCACCAGTGTCTCAGATCAAGTCCGAGCGGAACAAAAATCAGCGGGCCCAGAAGACCGAGAACAAAAAGTCCGAGAACCAAAACGTGGATCCGAATAGGACCTCTGCACGACGTACGAAGGCGGATAATGAACCAGAGCACGACGGACAGAAACCTGCAAAACGTGCAGCCGAGAACGCTGCATCCGCGTCTGGTGTCGTGGTGGAGAATGGAGGAAAGCCTCAGGCGAAGCCAAAGCCCAAGAGAAAACCTACGAAGTCCAAGCCACGCGCTTCAATGGCGTGAATGATTGCAAAAGGCGTGGAGTAGTGTACGGAGTACTGTGCAGTTGGATGTCCCCCATTTGTGAATAGCGAGAAAAAAGTGGATTCGATAACGCAAGGTGTACCGGCCCGGTACCAGTCTGTAGTTGCTGCTGGGCACACCGTACGTGAGCGGTCCAAATCCTGTGGACAGTTTCGTTTTGTCGGCCCGAGAAACGTTTTACCTGTGAGAATCAATGGAAATGAACTTGGGGAAACGGATGGTGATTGGTCGGCTGTTAAACCTTTTGAACCAACTTCAAGCGCATCTGAACTTGCGCAACTGCCCGAGTTTCCCAACTGGTCCATGTCATTCACACCGTGAAGGATGGGCTGGGCCAACCCATCCGACCGTATCTCCATGAGTCTGCGCAGAAAATAAATTTATTGGGACAAACTGGGGAGAGGGGTTGGCCAAGAAAATCCCAAGTTTGGGAACCACCAAGAGAGGTTCGCTTTCAAAGCTAACTCATTACTGTAGTATTTATTGCCCAATTTCAGGGAACTTAATTTCCTGTGATGGATGCCGTTCTGCTTGGGCCACTTCAGTTTAACTCCGTGAAGTTCAGGGTCAGCTTTGACGGTGGTTTCTGACTCAAAGCTGAAAGCCTGATCCGGGATCAGTGATCCCCAAGCAGAACAGCGGAATGAACTTCGTGAAGAACTTTTGTCTGTTGAAGAACTGGGCAGCAGGTCACCTTGTCCAGCCAATCACGTTCGTGCTTTGGGAAAGTGATTAGAACAAAAATAAACTCTCAAAGGTGCTCAAACGGATTGGACGTCGTGCTGCAACATAGGTACGCTCCAGTGGCCATCATCCTGTGAGCAATAATCAACGCAAAATGGGGCACGGAATATCGAAAGTCTCACCCCACAGCACTTTTTTCTTTACCGTTTCTTTGGGACTCTTGCTTTTCTCTTGCGGCTGAATCGCGACTGCTCAGCGTTGCTTTGTGGTCTCGTCAAGCTTCTTCCATCATTCACCCCTCTTCGACGGACCAACGAACAGCGTTTTGCTTTTTTCGTGGAGCTGAACTCGAGCTCAGTTCTACGAAAGCCCAGCCTCAGTCACCATAGACTTCCCCGACGACTTCGCCGTGTTTTACACAGACCCGTGGGACGCGGAAATGACTCTCCTCACGTGTGCGCGCCGGAACCGTTCTCTGCTCTGGCAGCGATACAACCGCGCGCTTGTGCGCCGGAACAAGAAAGCCGCATCCGCCGCCCTTGCTGCATCGACTGCTGCAGCAATTTCGACTGTCGCAACGACCACCCAGAAGTCGGATATGCTGCGAAGCGAGTCCATCCCGATGTTACTCCCCAAACCCGCGATGACCAACAGTTCTGATACAACTGGCGTTTCCCAACACACTGAGTTTGCGCCATCACCCACAACGACCACGCCCAGCACAAGTCCGTGGCGCGCACTTTTCCTCGCCGTCTTCGCCATCATGCAGCCTGAGGCAACCAAAGAGGTACGTGTGCGGGAAGAATAGTTTCACAGAACCGATATATGTGCCTGGGGAAGACAAAACTGATATAGGGAATATCTGTTCTCTCTTTCTCGTTTAACAGCCGTTGATGCCAGAGAACGATTCTGCTTCGGCCGATCTGCGCGTTGTTTCGGTTCCGCCCCATCTCTCCGATGTCGTGGACACCAACGATCTCTTTTGGCGCTACGACATGGACAGCTACGCCGCCAACAACCACAATGAAGACCGCTCCCAGTACGTGCTCGAGCGCCTGCAAGTGCCCACCGCTGTTGGCGATCCCAACGCCAACGATATGGACTCCAACGCCAACGCCAGTGACGCCTCACCAGTGTTTTTCTGCGGCTGCTACGACGGCCACGGCGGCGAAGAGGCCGTCGAGTACGTCCAACGGAATCTCTACCGCAACATCAAGCAGCACCTCCTGAGCGATTCCCCCACTGTGAGCGATGCAATTGTCGCGGGCTTCCAAGCCACGGACCAGCAGTTCCACCGCCGCAGCCTCGCGCAATTTGAGAAGGGCAAGTGGTCGTCGTGCTCGGTCGGCGCCTGCGCCGTGGTCGCAATGGTCGTGAACCATAAGCTCTACGTCGCGAGCTGCGGCGACTGCCGCGCGATCATGGCGTTTCGGGACCCCGATGGCACGCTCTGTGTTGAGCAGATCACGCTGGACCACTCGGCCAATGACACGCGCGAGCAGGAGCGGCTCCGCATCTTGCATCCGGACGAACAGGACATTGTCCGCGAAGTCGGCGCGCAGAACTTCTACGTCAAGGGACGGCTCCAGCCGACGCGTAGTCTCGGAGATACCTACATGAAAGTGCAGGAAGTGAACCGTGCGCCCATGCCGCGTGGACTCCGTATCCGCGGTAGCTTTACGAGGCCCTATATCTCGGCCGTGCCCGACGTGTTTGAAGTCGACTTGGCGGACCGCCGACCAGAGTTTCTCGTGCTGGGCTCGGACGGGCTCTTTGGGGAGATGACGAATGAAGAGATTGCCAACGAAGTGGATTCGCTGCGCCAACAGGGCGTCGAGAACGTGAGCCAGTCGCTGCGGGCGTCCGTGCTGGACCGCATCGCCAAGTACTATGGGCTGAGCCCGGGCGAGCTCGAGAAGATCGAACCCGGTGACCGCCGGGACTACCACGACGACATCACGATTGACGTTCTCCACTTCACGGCGCCGGTCTGCGTCGCGGAGGAGGCCGAGACGGCAATGCCCGAGGCCCAGGCCGCGTAAAGACGACCGTGGTAGTCTTGCTGTGTCTGTCTGTCGCCTGCTCTCACTCACTCTCTGCGCCAACCACCATTTTCGTCCTTTGTCCAAGTGCATAATTTATCTGTTTCCAATAATCAAGAAAAGCTAGTAAGTTGGAATTACTTCGTTGCGTTCTTGAGCTGTAATGCGGTCATTTTGTCTGGGATGGCTGCGTCCCTGATTCCTCTTGATGAATCGACGCATCGTCGTCGTGTAAAAGCCGCGCGAATTCTTCCGGGGCCGAGTAGAACATGGCCGCGAGTTCATCCAAGCCAATGGACGACGACGAGTCGCGGTCGTCCCGTATTTCACTTGATACAGGACGAGGAGGATCGACTTGAAAGTCTCCGGTCAGCGTGGGCGTGGCGGGTTCAGTGTGGTCGGCGCGCCGCTCACAACTCATCTCGAGGGCTGGTGAAGCGTCTTGGTCCACTTCGCTTGCCAGTAAAGCATCGAGATCCAGACAATCAGGAGTCTGGATCGCCAGCACGGCTGGAGGAGCATCGTCAACGTCCGCTGGTTCGGTGACCAACGGCTGCTCCGACAGTCCGTCACGGACTTGTCGATCGTGGCCAAACGACTGCTCCTTGGGTTTGAAGACAACGGCCTCCTCCTCTTGAACCGTCGATATCGCTCGTTGGCGAGCCGAGAGATCCAGCTGAGACGGCGAGGTGACAGCTCCAGTCGGCGAATGCGATGCAATGGCGGGTGACGCAAACGGATTGAAACTGAGCTCGCGCTGGAAGTCGTACGAGTACGTTAAATCCATGAGCCGCTGGCGATCCCGGATCGGATCTTCCAGACGCTTGGTCCCATTTGCCGTGCGCGGAGGTCCCTTCAAGGGTGAGGATGAAGTCTGCGCCGACGCTAGCGAGTCGATGGACGCCGATAGAGACGTCGTGGCCGTGGCCGCAGAACCCCCAAAGAACTGTTGCTTGAGACGCCGCTTCCGTGACAACGCTGTGGGCTTGAACGCGACATACTGAGGGATTGAATCCATCTCGAGACACTCGTACTCTCCCAGACTCACGGGGCTATCAGGTTCGTCCGTGCCACCAAGTTCGTCGTCTCGGTCCCCGCGGCTTCCAGGGCCGCTACTCGCTACGCTGCTGACATGCTGCGAGTCCATCGCATTGAAATAGACGCTGCCGCTGTCCGACTCGGCGCGTAGGCTCGCCAAGCTCGATTCCATAGAGACGGGTGGCTGGTAGGCACGCGCAAACGGGTTGAGTACGTCGTCATCGTCGTCCTCTTCTGCGGTCGGTGGCGTGGCCGGCGCCGGTGCCGGCACCGGCATAGCGGAACCATTTTCCTTGCCTATGGCTTTTGTGACACCATCATTATCACCGACACCTTTCTCGATACTGCTCGTCGCGAGCACGAGGTCGCCTTCACTGTCGCTCACCAGTGGCGAGTCCACGTGGTCCGTAGAAACGATAACTGGCGCCGGGAAAAGCGGATTGTAATTGGTCTCTGGACTCGGCGGTCTCGCCGGCGTCGAGTCCGTCGATACGATGGCAGGTGACGGGGTCAGCGATGCCTCTGCAATATCTCCGTTCGTGGTCTTGTGCTTCTTGGTCGATGGCGTCTTTGCGTGGGCGGTATTAATATTCTGGAGCACCACCGTCGCGGCAATGTGGCGTAAATATCCATCCAGCGCGTCCTTGGATCCTTGCGCGCCCCATGCGCCCGTGACAGCATATTCTACCAATAACGTGTTGGCAAGCAGGACGAGCTCGCTGATCTGCGCGAGCCGCTTGTCCATTTTCGAGTTCCAGTCTTCCATGCCGACGACCCAGCGCCCCGCGTCGGCCACGTACGCGAGACTCGACTCGAGCTCGTCGCGAATCTCCGCACGGTACTCGTAGCAGCGCGCAAAGAGTCGTGACGCCGTCGTGACCACTTCTACGGGCAGATTCGACTCCATGCGCTCGAAAAACTTTTCATAATACCCGACCTTGTTGTCGCCATATAAATCAACTTTTAGAGACCTCTACGCACCCAGAGCGACTAGTATGGGAGCGCACCTTTTGCATGAACGTTGCAAGGTTCGCCTCGAGTCCGAGAATGCCGCTCGCGACGGTCGAGACCGACTTGGAGATGCTGGTCAGCGTCTGCGTGTGGCCAAACCAGACGGCCATGCTGCGCGCGTTCTAGAAGGCTCTGAGGACTCGGAAAGATCAGGAGCGATCGAGACGGGAGTGGAGAGTGGTCCAGAGATGCGCGTTGAAGGGAAGGCGCTTCGCGGTTGAAGATAGGGAGGCGAACGAACGGAGCTCGTCGATGCTTCTTTCTCTCTCTCTCTTCTTTCTCTGCCTCGGCTCTGTTTCATGATGGCGCACAGTCAGTTTTTTTTCTCCCTCTCAAATTTGATGGCAGTGAATGACAAAGGGTTCAACTTGACGTGGACCACATGATTTATCGATGTAAGACCGATATTATACCGGTTCTTGAAGTGTCCTAATAATCTCTCGATTCTTGAAAAACATCGCGAGATTATTAGGACATATTCGCAGAACGTTGGGCTGCCATATCAAACAAGCTTCAAGGAATACAGGACGCCATATTGTACGCCATATCCACTTTGGCATTGGATGCCAATCGAGGACGATGGTGGTGCGATGTGACGAAGGACATGATGGGTGCCAGCACTCCACGAAATGGTGACACGGCGCGTCAGAATTCCTGACGCGCAGCGTCACCGTTTCTTGGCGCAGGATTTCTCTCAACAGACAAGCTTATCAGCACAACAGCAGCTCCCATGACGGGCTCTTGGAAGAGCCTTTCATGCGTTCTGTTGATACTGTAAGCTTACCTCGTCAATGCAGTGCACCATCAATACCTGTTCAGCGGCGTTGGAGGGATGTGTGGACATTTCTCGTGTCCCCTTCATGCATGCGGCCTTTAGACTCCAGTCTCTGCCTTCCCATCTTTACGCATTGGAACACGCGCGCCACGGCGACCATGGGTATGCCAGCGTACAGGCGCACTGTACAGTACAATTGCGAGGTCAACGCACCATGGTCGTCTGCGCCTCGTCCAAAACAGAGCCAGCGTTGGATCAATACTACGAGTACAGCATCACCAGTACGAGTATTACTAGTACTGGTGATGATGTACTAATGCCTTTCCCAGAAGGCGTATGGGCTTCAAGCCGTACTAGTATGCGTCGTATGTGTGTGTGGGTGGGTGTGGGTGGTTGAGTATGCAAGAATCATGGATGAGTATTTGCAGTAAATACGTGTGACGGTGGTGGACATGCTAAAAGGCTAACTGTACAATAGCTATTGAAAGGAATGTGGGGAGCTCCTATTTCGTCGAGGTCCCCATGGCCATGTCGATGATGGCCTTGATGTTGATGGTCGTCGAGAACGAAAAGAACGCAATGAAGATGGCAATGAGCACGCCGCACGCGAGCTTCGAGTAGCCGCCGTACACGCGGAGCTGCTGGGCGTCGAGCTTCTGGCGTGGCAACAAAAACACGGACGTGAACGACACGGCGTGGACGCCGTACGTGATCATGAGCAAGAGACACAGCGTGCCCGTCGCGCTGTCGCCGCCCTGCTTGAGCTCGACCGCGGCGACGCCCGCCATGCCCTGCTCGCTGAGCGTACGCACGGCCACGGCGAGGCAGCTGCGGAACGACTGGAGCAGGCCAATGGTCGCGCCTTCGCTGCCGTACTCGGCGATCTCGGTCGCCGGAATGAACGAGAAGATGGTGATGACGCCATCCGACACGGCCATGATGCACTGCATGCTGTCAAAGAAGAGCTGCCCCCGCGTCTCGGGCACGTACAGCATCATGAGCGCGCGAAAGATCTCGACGCTCACGAGTGCGAACAAGCCCAAGTTGACGGTGCGGCGCCAGTCGCTGTTGGACCACCAGACCTTCCAGCCAATCATGACGGCGATCGTGACCATAAACTTGATGGCGTCCGTGCGCATGCTCGTGTCGGGGCTCAACTTGGCGAGGGCCTTGAAGGCCTTGTTGGACGAGGCAATGTAGAACCGCGTGGTCGCGAGCAGGATCGAGAGGAAGAGCACGATCTGCCACACGGCGCGCTGCTGGCACATGCGGAAGAAGGCACGCACGCGCATCATGGGCGTGGTCATGGGCTTGGCGGGCGTCGGCATGCCGGCGGCCATGAGGTTGTGCATCATGTCGACTTCGTTTTGCTGGATGTTCTTCTCGACGCAGTTCATGAGCACAAAGGGAATGGGCACGAGCGCGGCGACGGTGAGCACGAGCAAGATCCAGAGCATGTCCACCTTGAGGTGGTAGTTCTTGCGGGGCCCATCGAACTCGACGAGAAAGCTCGTGCCCCAGCTCCCGACCATTTCGAAGAGCGAGCGGAAAATGAGATAGTTGATCTGGATGTGGCCGCGCGACGTGAGCGGCTCGCGCTGCGACAGCTCAATGACCCGGGCGTCGGTCGCGAGCTTGGATATGAGCGTGCCGGTCACAGAGCCCAAGATCAAGAGCATGTAGTAAATCAGGTAGTCGCCGCGGCTGTCCGAGTCGGTCGTCGTCGGGTTGATCGTGCCGGCAAGCACCGTGAGTCCGAGCAGCATGACAAAGCTAATAGCAGAGCCCAGCACCATGTACGACTTGCGGCGGAAGCCGGCGATGGGCAGCACGTCGGACGCGAGACCGCAAAAGAGCGAGAAGGACGTAGGGAGACTGATGAGACACTCGATCACGGCCTGGTTCTCGGTCCGGTTGAGCTGCAAAAAGTTCATGAGCGCTGGGCGCACGCAGTAGCGCACGATCGCGTACGTGAAGCTGCTTTGGGCAGCCGAGACCAGCACGCCGGCGTAGTCGCGCGAGAAGAGCGTGACTTCGCCGCCGCCACGCAGCGCGCCGTACTGTTGGTAGTTGAAAAACTTGTCGCCGGCCACAAAGCGGTGCGACTGGTCCAGACTAAGCGTGCGGTGGCCGCTCTCGAGCATGTCCATGCCCTGCGGTAGCGTGCTTTCGGGCGAGAAGTTGATGGGCATATGCAAGTCGCCATTGGATCGCTTGGTTTTGGCCGCCGTAAAGTCGGCTTCCACGGGCCGCATGGTCGCCTGTTCTGTACGAAACGAGAAACTGTACAATGCGCAGCGAACGGCGCCAGCACTCGCACGCGATTTCTGCAGTGACCGCAAATGGGAGACTGAGGAAGGTTCGATGCTGCGGCGTGGTTCTCACGCACATGCAGCGTGAGCAAAAGGACGACGACAGGACGGGACAGAGAGAGGGGGAGCGGTTCCCGCTGGCTCTTCCGTGTGCATGAGAGCCCAAAAGAGTGGGACACGTTAAAACCAGGTGGCGCAGACTAGCCACGTATTCCGCAAAGCAGGTGGCGCAAGTCCAGTTCTAAACGCGATATTTTCACCGTAAATGTAGAAAAGCCCCGGCAAATCTGGTTTTGAACACGGAGAACAGTTGGGGAGAGATTGACTTTACTGACCAGCATCAGTTGATCTATTATACCTCTATTATATTAGCGAGTTGGAGCTGCTTGCTGCTGGCATGAGAAACAGCAGCAAAACCAGACGCCCAAATACCAAACGGCAAGCTCTGTTGCCTCAACCGTATATCGCTGACTTCCCTGATCTCTTTTGCACAGGTTGGAGGGTCTATCGAGTCAATATAGGGAGCGGCAATAATTTTCGGAGAGGTCGGAACCCAGTGGGGTACCCGCATGCCCAGCACAACAGTGCTCGTACGCATGAAGGAGCAGTTTCCTTTGATGGTGGATGTGTGCTGTCTTCGAGTTACGTCATTTTTCTTACTCCATTGGGCTCCACGTCAATACACTGAACCGTAGCACCAATGGAGCTTGCCCAGAAGCCTTCATACATATATAGACCCGTCCCTTCGTGTACTCTTGACTTATCAGCCGGACGGCTGCCGGATGTGCAAGCTTTTCGAGACGATCGCGAATATAGGGCCTTCGTAGGAAGTAGCGTACGCAACAGGGCATCGAGTTAGATCTAGGATACAGTAATACTGTACAACCACATTATTGCGCGAGTGATCAAACATTACCCCAATTTATTGGTGCCCAATAATAGTTTACAGTGGCATGTGATCGCGATGCCTGAGTTTGAGGGATTTGCAGAGTCGTCCCGGTGCTTGCGAGGAGTGGCTTTTGAATTGTCGAGTGTATGAACGACCGGACGATTTGGTGCTATTTGACCAAAATATACTCTCTAAAACATAAAAGTTTATCTTTTATGTTTTAGAAAATGTTGGATCGCCAATCAGGTACAGTTAGCAGACTGGTCCCCATGAGCTGTGTGTGCATGTGTCACTTGGCTGGGGTGCATTCCCATGACCCAGCTGTCACATGCTGCGGTGAAAATGCATTGGCGACTCGCCCACCAGCGTTCAGTGGTCACCCACTACATGTATTGACCTCGACGCAGCATGGCTGATTGATTCGCTGGTCTATAATACACTGATGACGGGCAATGCGGGGTCTCGTCGTGACAACTCAGTTCTTGGAGAGACTCTTGTGGTTGTTTTATCTATTGGGGAGGCAAAAACTGCTTTGTCGAATAAATCGTCCACGGGATGCCTAACCGATGCTTATGCTTTTTTTTGTTTCTCACGACATGCATGCGTCGTCTCCAGCCAAATCACGATTTCACTATTTTTACAAATCTAAAAGAGTTTGCCCGAAAATATTAAAAAACCTAATAATGGTTTCTACGGCGGATGGTCTGCAATACACGCGCATTGTATCAGTCGAATCCTGCCTCTTTACGGGAAGCGCAGTTCACTCCGCTGTTGACGCGTCCATGATGAGCACGTTGATAAACAGCCTTGAGACACCCAGGTGAGACCCACAAGAGACGCTTGTGGGTCTCACGTACCTGGTCATTTGAGTTGTTTCCTCAAGTCGCTTGAAGCGACTCGAGGAACAAGGGGGCTCCTCACACTTGCACATCATGAGGTCCTTATGTCCCTTTCCGCACCACCCAAGTACTCACCACCCACCAGCCCACCGCGTACTCCTGCTCGTGCCTCTACATGGGAATTGACGTGAACATCTTGGCATCGCTGAGTAACAGTTTGTTACCTGTCGTATGGATCTTGGCAACGCACGACTCCACCACTTTTAACCCTCTAGAGGAAACTTTGCTATTTTCATAATTGATATTCCAATGAGGCGTTGTGCTGGGGTCGAATAGCACCCATTCTTCTCAGAAGACACAATAAACTACACGTGTTCTATTCCTAGGTAGGTGACGAGTTGCGCGGTAATAAACTCAAGCACGTCTGCTTTGAGGCACCGCGACTCACAGTACTGTGGACGTACCGTATTGTCACCAAACGCTCCTCAATGGACTGCGGAGGTATGTGAAGTATCACCATATATGGCATCATCTTTCTCGTATTGATACGAGCGATGACACCAATCGGTCGCCCGCCTTACACAGTACACTGTACGAAGGCCCGACTTGCACTCCTAAGGTAAAAACTGAGCCGATCTCAAATCTGATTTGAGCTTTTTTCTATCTAAACGTCCATTTCGTTTATCTTTCTATTTTACGAACAACTTTGAACGATTTGCGGATAATCGCGCATGGATTTTCTTCACATCGAACAAGTTGCGGTTGGTTCGCCCGACGCAAGTTTGGTGTGTGGCCCACACGAGCGTCGTCACCAAACTTTGGTGGGCGACGCCATTCGCTTCAGTACAGTTCAGTACAGCGCCCCCCTCCACTGGAGGCTCTGTCAGCCTTCGGATCCGAAGGACTCTGGACGCATCTGAAGGCTGACGGTCTTGATAATACAGTGTACTGTAGTCGCCGTGTTGAGCTGAGTCTGCCCGGCACATGGAGCTGAAAGCAGCGCGGAGTCTATACACACACGGTGAAGCGGGGCTTCCCACAACTGCCGCAACTGCGCCTTGGGCCGGACCTCTACGGTACTGTACTGTACGTGCTGTCCATGGACGGACGTAACGTTCGACGTGCGCCTACCGAATTGATACTTTCTCTGATGGCGGGGTCGTCGGGTGCTCGATGATGTGGCCAGTTCAGATACCTTCTCCGCAGACTGTATCAACACGACGGGCTTGCCCTCCGCTGTAGAACACTAGAGCTGTCTCATGAGTGGACACCTGGAGAGTATCCTGACAACCTCACGTCGTCGCCGCCACAAAACACAAAACGCAAGATACACTGTACTCATCCATTGCGGTGGTGAGCCACTCCACTGCAGACTGCAGCCATTGGATCATCCATGACTCTCATCCATGGGATCATCCCCCTTCTTCAGCCGATGGGTGAGTTTTGATTGTTCCAGGCTCTTTCCCCTCTCGGGAAAAGATCGGGTTTGCTTGTGCCCAACGCCAGCGTTGGTCTCCAAGTGTGCGGGGCGCTGGACTCGAGTAATAACACGGTGGAAGGAACCACTGCTTGGAGCGTTCTTTGGAAAAAATTATCTACACAACAGTTGTGGTTCGATTCAAGCAATCCTCTCGGTGCGCAGCAGCCGACTGGATGGCGGGACGCTCTATGCAAGCAGTACAGGCACAAGTCTCACCTCATCATCCCGCGTCTGGTACCATAACGCGACGCAGCTTGCGCGGGCCGCTTCTTCATGGGGCGAGCCGCAGCACGGTACTCAATCTCATGGTCCTTGAGGCGGTGGGCTTCGGGCTGTCGAACGCGCCTACACTCATACACGACGACGTCATGTGAGGGCGGCGCGAAGCACAGGCCGCTCCGTTGGGCACGACCGTGTCGTCGTATTACGCGCAGTCGAGCCACGTCGCTGTGAGCTGGCACCTGAGATCGCGAATCGCAGCGATCCACGACCGCGTCACCATTGCTGTGCGACGTCAAGACGTCAGGCTCGATTGATTATACAGAGCCCAGTAATCTATTTTCATTGAGATGCGCGGTTGCCTCGAGTCGTGTGGTCAACTCTGGATCCCCGGCAGCACAGCATGCCAGAGCAGAGAGAACTCTAGTACATAGGCGGCGTGTCGTGAGTGCGTTCCTCACGATAGTTGTCTGAGTTGTCTTTGATGGCGCCACCGCATGGCGCCGACAACAAACCACTCAGCCATTGTCAGTCGTACTGTATCCATACGCATGCCAGTGGGGGGCGAGTCCACTTCAAGCAATGGTCACCACAGTGGTGAGGCGCAGGCAAAAAGGAGGGGCGGCTAATTACAGTACTACTTGAAGTATGGTCCTCCACGCCACGCAGCGTGCAATCGACTACAGTACACTCGTCTCGTGATGCATTATGATTAGCGACCTTCTCCCAATAGCCCACACCCACATTTACATCCACGTCCTTTTCACAAATACGTAGTAGCTCAGTTGCGGTACTTCTAGTCTCGGCACGACTCGTACGCTGGGTCGTCCACCCACTCGGTGAGTCGTTGCTGGTGCCTCGCGCGGTGCCACTTGACCAGGAGCACGCATAGACACACGAGCGCGAGCGCGAGCAGCACAGCCAGCGCGATGAACGCGAGCTTGTACGGCGACGAGAACGGGTTCTTCCGGCTGCTGCCAGCGGACGGGATACCAGCGGCGAGAAAGGTACCATTGTATGCGGCCGACGCACTGAGCCACTTGGTGATGAGCTGGCTTTCCACAGTCAACGTGAACGACCTCGACTGCTCGAGGGCGCACGCCACGTCAAGCGTGGCAAGGTCTCCGTTCTGCTGAACAAAGGATGCCACGATCGCGACGCCGCAGGGCATGGCACCATGGGTTGTTGTGGTCATGGCAGTGTACCACAGAGCTCCGTGGGTCGCGTACTCGAACGCGACAAGCCGCTTGCGGGTCGTGTTCAGCGCCATGACCAGCGCCTCGGCTTGCGTGTGGGGTGTCACGGGGTCCAGCGTGCCGCTGAGCACGAGCACGCTCGTGTTCGGGCGGGGCGAGGCCGCTGTGTTCCAGTACGGGGGTTTCTTGTACACCAAGGGCGCGGCCGAGTAGTTGGCAAGCGCGGCAAACGGCGCGCATGCCGATGCATTATCTTTGGAAAACGCACAGTACATTTCGAGAGAGTACTGTTCGCGACTGGTGAGACTCGTGGCTTCGAAACGCGCATCCAGGGTCTCACTTGACGGCGTGGGCGTCTCCCAGAACTCGGAGAACGCAACGAGCTTGGAGATCAGGCTCGCTCTGGCCGGAGCAGCTCGCTCGCGGCTGGTACGCAGTTGCGTCGCCAGCGTCTCGAAAAAATAGCTGAGGACTTTGACGTCGTCGTCCGTGCACTGCCTGAGTCGGTACGTGATCACGGGAATCAACGTGCGCAGCCTCGGTTCTCGCAGCAGCCCGCCCAGCAACCAGCGGAACGTCTTTGCCGGCGGGTAGTCGCCTGGCGTGTACTCAAAGACCTTGGCGAGCTGCGCGTCGAGGGCTGAGGCACAGATCGACCGAGGTGCCTCGAGACTTTGGACGAGCGACCGGACGGCCGACGCCAGCGCTGTCCCTGGAAAGTACTTGCTGCATTCGCTATCGCTGCCGCAGAGCGCGAGGAATCGCTGGCCGACGGCGTCGTAGGCCGAGGCGGCCTTGGAGACGAACGCAAAGTCGGCGAGCGGTGCCCCCGAGGTTGTCGCGACGCCGTCGAGAATGTACCCCGCAATAGTAATATTCGCAACATGCATGAGCCGCTCGACAATGGGCGAGTTGGCGCCGGCGCCATAGACAAAGACTGGAGGCGCCGCTGCGCTCGTGGCGTTGAGGTACGTCGTGAGAAAGTACTGCACGTCCAATGCCGCGCTCGTGATTGAAAACCGCGCGAGATCCGCGCCGTACTTGGAACCGAGTTCATCAGCACAGCTCGCGACTTCTTCCGGGGAGATGGAGACGCCGCCCGGGGAGTGGGTGGCCTGCGCCTGCGCAGCTACGCAATCGAGCTTGGTACTGCGACCGGTGCCGCGGCGGTCGAGACTGTAGACGTCCACGTCGCCACCGAGCGCCGACGAGATCGAGAGCATCGCCGCTTCAACTAAGACAGTCAAAGAGATCCGTGAGTATGGGACCCTACGATCTAGTGAGCCGACACACACGTACAATTGAGTGATGCGTCCGCGCCGCCACCGCCTATGATAATCACGCTGGCCGTGCTACGATCCGAGCGTGGCGCCACGAGCCGCTTGACAAACACGTCGAGCGTGGCATTGGACGTGACGCGGCAGACGCCGTCGTAGCAGAGCGGCGCCTGGAAAATCGCACACTCCGCCATAGGCGGCTTGCTATTACGGCTCGATGGCGATGGTGGCGTGCCCAGCTCGCACGGGTACCACCCATCGAAAGCGTCCGCCGCCACGGGGGACGCGATCGCTGCAGCTAAGAGGCCGAGGAGAACGCGTCGCGGCATGCGGAGGAGAGAGAGGACGGCGAGGGGAGAGGATGACAGATTCAGAGGACGAGGAGGTGGCCCCGGTGGAAAATGGAGAATACTGTACCAGCGACATTCTCATCGCAGTGAGGAGACAGAGAGAGAGGAGACAGAGCGAGAGGGTGGCAGACTAAAAGCGATTTGTCCACAAACTTGATGGTTTCACACGTCGCAGATTTGCGTAGAGGTCCATTGATGAAGGAGATGAGCAACCCCAAGATTTGTGACATGAGATGGCATCATTCTTTATTAGCCAATCAGAACGTTTTAAAACAGACGTAAACCCTATACCTAAATTGATAACAAATGATTTTTTTTCACAATCCAATAATATTTCGCATATTTACATGATTTGGACAATGGGGTCTTTATGCGTGGGGTGACGCATCCGTGGCTTCGTACGTCTGGAGGTCCTTGGCCTGTTCCTTCTTGAGGCGCTGCCACTTGATGAGGAACACGACGGACGCCGCGGCCGCGATCACAAAGAGCACGACAAAGATGATAAACACGGCCAAGTAGGACGTGCCGCCACCAGCTCCACTCGCAGAATCTGAGGAGCTACTGCTCTTCTTGCTGCCCTTGCCGTCGCCCTGGAGATCGGCCTTCACTAATCCCGTGAAGGCACCGTCGTACGGCGACGAAGCGTTCAGCCACTGTGAGACGAGGTCCGGATCAATCTTGAAATTGGCCGATGGGACTTTGGCCACGCATGACGTGTCGGTCTTGGAGAGGTCGCCACCCGACGCCAAGTAGGACGCTACGATCTTCATCCCGCAGGGAGAGCTACCAGGAACCTTGGAGGACCAGAGCGTGCCGTGGGTCGGCGCCTCAAAGGCCACGAGCTGCTTGTTGTCCGTGTCGAGTGCCGCGAGCAAGTACTCGGCGTACTTGTGCGGCGTCTGCGGGTCCATCTTGCTGCTCATGAGCAGCACGCTCACGTCCGACGGTGGCGAGGCCGCGACGTTCCAGTACTTGT
>JAADWA010000485.1:0-23388 GCA_023335935.1 Pythium phragmiticola | reverse complement strand
TTAAGATTAGCAGCAAAGTCAGCTCCTCGAATAACATCTATTATCTTCGATTGAATGTCAGCTTTAGCATTGATTCGAATGGGATTATCAAAGACTCTTGTATTATCACTAGGATACCAATAACGCTCCTCTCCTGTCTCAACATTCGTTAATGTATATCCTAGCGATAGGTTCATCTTGAACGTTTTCTTCTGATCATGTAGAATCTCTTGAATCTTACTATAAACTTCATTCATTGAATATCTCTCCATTAGATGTCTGTTTTTTCTTGTTCTTCGTCCAAGACTTGAATCTTGGCTTGAAGCTATTAATCGTTTCATTAATTTTCTGAATAGGATCTTTGATATTCTTAAATGCTTTAGGATACAATTTAGCGATTTGTTTGGCATAGAAACCTTTTGTGATGTTGCTCACATATACAAAGCGACCATTCTTAGAACGTACTCTGACTCTGTAATCATCACCCTTTTTTCCATACTTGCGAACAGGTACTCCTAATTTTTTGAGAGCTTGGATTTCGAAAGACTTCATAGTTATATGATGGTATCGATATTAATTGAAAATATTAATTAAATCTCTATATAATACTTTTATCTCTTAGGATAGAAAATCTCTATATACTGAGTGAGATATTTGATAATATTAATTAATTAAATAAATAAATAATTACCGTAATTTATCAGGATCGGTAATCTATGCGTAATATATCTGATCCTAATACATAAATGTCTAATATGTACATCGGATTCGAACCCGCGACCTCTGGATCACCAAATCCGTTGCACTACCAATGCACCATGCATTGCATATAAACATAACGCGATGAACTGTAGTTGAATGTTCATATAAAATGCTTCTTTGCATTAGAACGTAGTAAAAACTGTTCTAGACGAAAAGACCATTTATATGGACGAAATATATGCAGATGCATATAATGCTGTTAAAACTGGTTTTAGCGGTTATAACCGCTGATGAAATATGGATAAAATGAAAACCCTCTATATCGTGAGGGATTACTTACTACTTAGGTGACCAGCGAGACAGGTGACCAGCGAGACAGGCGACCAGCGAAAGTCAGACAGCGATACAGGCGACCGGTCGGTCCTCCAAACGAGCAGGTCGGTCGGGAGACGGACAACAAGACGGTCAGCTGGGTCGGTTGGGCTGGGCGGTTGGCGATAGGTCGGTCGGGCTGGACGGTCGGGCGATACTGGCAGCGAGATACGGCGAGGGCCACAGCGACAGCAGTGGTGGCGGCGGAAGCAGCGAGTGGCGGCGAGCGCTTCGCGGCAGCGAGCGAGAAAGGTGAGGCGGGGAGCGAGGTGGCTTGGTAGGCGTGAGCTCAGGCGGGAGCCAGCAGTGCTGATAACGTGTTGTGGGGGGCTGTTGGCAAATGGCCGAAATGAATATATTTTCCGTGCCCAGATTGAGGGCGCGGCACTGTCCTGTGTGTTCTATGTTCTCTTTTCCCTAGGGGACCTTGTGGTTATTTACATAAAACCTCACACCATCACTCCTGTGTCACACGGTGCTTCTATCCAATCAGAATCCGCCCTGACGATTCTAACCAATCAGGACTGTTCTTTGATAGAAATGTCACACATGTCTATCCTGGGATAGAATGTTCGAGAACGTTCCGACTGGGTTGGAGCAGCGGCTTCAACCCAATCGGCCAATCGCCGATCGTCGGCAGCCGCAGCTGCCGACGCATCGGGTGTCACTACTGCCTCTATGACACTGAACACAGACAGCCGTCTCAAATCCCGTTTATTCTTAATTGTATTGATTTAATAACTGGTTATTGTTTTTCTGGGAGACCAGTAAAATTGATCATTGAGCCAGCTTTTCCCGTAAATACAATAACACCCCCTCTGAGGCAGGGATACAAACATCAAGATGGTTTGAACTGTAAAGAGTTGCTTGGCTGAGAGGCATTCCAACTGAATGAATGGTGTGGCCACTCTGCTCGATTCAGTGGGGGATATGCCTTGTTCCTCGGCTACAATGAGGAGGAAGAGTGGCTTCGAGAGAGATGTAGCGTTAGTTTCTATTGCATTCTAATAATGCTTAAATGACACAGAAGGGATTTAACCGCCCAGTTCCCGGGTATTACGATTAGGTTTAGGGAAAAATTCTAAAATGTGTGCGTTCGACAGCTCTTGGTGAGATCTACAGCATGGTGTGGTTGTTTTTGCGTTCTTCTATCTCCTTTTCGAGAAAAACTTTAGGCTAATTTTGTCATCCGATACCCTCCAAAATAGATACACTCCGTATGTGACACTGTCCAAATCGTCTAATTTTGGTCTCTATCGTCGTTCTTATCGATTCGCTAAAATATGCCTATAACACGATATTTTGTCCAATTAGCATCTGGCATCTGATACAAATGACTTGCTGGCCAATCATGAACCCAGAAATTTCGAATAAGTATGACTGTCACCATCTGATTTGGCATCTGATTTTTCCAATACCAGGCTAAACCGATAATGTCCGATGATCGGACATTGGGAACTGGAGGGTTAAAAAACGGTTTTGGCTAAACATGTTTCTATTTTCTGGCCCATTGTGATCCATCAAATGCCGTCGCCAGCTCATTTAATTGGCGCAAAATGATCCTAATAATTGGCGCAAAATGATCCCACATTGGATCCGTCGATGGACCCTAATCTCGCGCGGCGCCCTGTACACTAGCGTGGTAGGGTCGTTCCCACACGAGTGCACCATCCTAGAACCCCGTGTATTGGGAGGATTATTGAGGTATTGATTATTGCGTCGGCGCATATTCCGTCACGGATTATTGGGAGCTGTGGAGACCGAATAAAATTTGGCATTGTATTTTCCGACCCTGCTCAAGAGCTAGAGCTGGGCAGAATAATACCGGCTAGGACGCTCAGCGACGGTTAGGCATGCTGCTGGGCCGTCACGTGACATCATCTACAATCCCCATGACCAACTCCGTGTTGATCCGCCGGCGCTTGACTGGCGGCTTCGCGTTGGGCAACTTCACGAGCACGTGGATCTCCTCGTCTCTGGTCGGGAACGCCGAACCAAAACACTTGACATTGTTCAGCTTCCACATTGGATCCATCTCCTTGAAACCACGTCCAGGCACTCGTACTTGTTTCAGAAAGTCAGTGAGCCTCGCATCGCCGACATGAGGGTCATCGGCCATGTAGAGCTTGATCATCGCGCTCGCTGGAAACCAGAACCGATCTTCGAAGCGCTGTTCCTTGAACATCTTTCTGCACCGAAAGCACACTGCCGTTGGACACGCCAAGCACGCCGCACCAGATCCGAACCCTGTGCGCTCGAGCTTGGGGTTCTCGGTCGATCGACAAGACAAGAGACAAGAGTTGATGTTGACGTTAGGAATTTCAGAGTGATGGTCCGTCTTTTCTCTGAATGTCTCCTCTCTGATTGGTGAGACTCACATTACAGTGTGGGTCACTGAGTGACTTGTTCCACATGAGCATGAAGTTGGTGATTACTTGAAGCTGCGCAACCACCCGCGCCCATCGTCTTTTTTTTCCAGATCCTCTCAATGGTGAGGGCTCACATCAGTAGACGAAGCTCTCTCTCTCGCTCTCTCTCTCCGTCACTTCTTGATTGATTCCCACCCGCGATGCTGGCCCGCCATACGACCAAGCTCTTCAAGCCGCTGGCAGCGACTGCCGCGCGCCACGTGCACATTGAGAACCGCCTCAAGGAGCTCGGCTACGCGCTGCCGGCGGTCGCCGAGCCCAAGGGCAACTACCGCACGTGTGTGCGCTCGGGCAACTACATTTTCACGGCCGGCCACCTGCCGCAGCCCATCGGCGGCGACCTCATCGTGGGCAAGATTGGCCAGGACCTGACGCCCGAGCAAGGTTACGACGCCGCGCACCACGTCGCGCTCAGTCTCATGGCCACGCTCAAGCACGAGCTCGGCGATCTCGACAAGGTCAAGCGCATCGTCAAGCTCGTGGGCTTTGTCAACTGCGTGGACGGCTTCACGGGCCAGCCGGGCGTGATCAACGGCGCGTCCGACACGATCGGCAAGGTCTTTGGCGACAAGGGCATCCACGCGCGCTCGGCCGTGGGCACCAACGCGCTGCCGCTCAACGTGGCGGTCGAGGTCGAGGCCATTGTCGAGATTGAGCCGTGAACACGCTTCTCCTGTGGCCACACGTCTCCCAAGGCGAATCTCGCTTCGTTATCGGTAATAACACACCTATGCCTCTCGTTGTTGAACCCATGACTCGCGTTCTCTAGGGATTTCGCCTTTCTTGCTCTCTAGCAGACCACGGGTTCGACACCAGCGCCCTTCCAGTACTCGGCTCCGTAGTTGACAAAGATCTGCTCGCCAGCATCCACAGCACGCGTCGTCAACTACAAGAAGAAGAAGAGGGAGAAATCAGAACCTATACTCCACAGGAACTCAGGTTTGGAACTCACGCAGTAGATGTGGAGCACGCCGCGTCGGATCATGGGCGTGAAGACGGCATTCGGCGTGGCGCTGTGATTGATGCAGCGGATCTCGTTGCCGAATTCCGTGGCGCTCACGCGCAGCTCGCCGCGCTCGAAGACGGACGGATAGCAGACGCCGTACGCGTCGTGCCCTGTCGTCGTGTCGGCGTTCACCTGCACCATGCCCGTATACTCGCCCAAAAGCACGCCGACCGCGAGCGCAGCCGTCGCAAAGAGCCCGAGTCCTGGGTCAGTTGAACCGCTGTCGCTACTAGTATCAAGCATGACGGCGTGGCCGATCGCTACGTCGGGCGAGACGTGGGCCCACGCGTCCGGGGCCATCGCGACGGTCGCAAAGCCTTCGTCGGCCGACCCCGTGAACCCCCAGAACGCATAGTTCCGCAGCATGTGGGAGCTCTGGAAAAGAAGTTTGCTCGTGTACGTGCAGCCCATGAGTTGCTCCGCGCTCGTGACATTGAGTCTCTCGACACGGCCGCCGCCGTCGCGTGGTAGGTAGGCAAGCGTGACCTGGTCTGAGAAGACGGAGACGTCGCACTGCTCGCTCGTGTGGGTATATGACGCCACGCGCGTCGCGGCGTTGAACTCCAGGCAGGCCTCGCGGTCAAGACAGCGCAGTCCGCGGCACGACGGGGTCGTCAGGACGGTAGTAGACGCCATGCTCTGCTCGCAAAATGCCACGCACTTCCAGTCGATACAGGGCGTGACAGCTGGTGAGACGCAGAGAAATGATTGGTGGACACCATTTAAGTGAACGTTTGTAGCCATCTTGGAAGCCAAGAGTTAACTTTAAAAGCTGGCAAGCGGCTCGAGGCCGGCGAGCTGCCAGTACGTCGGTCCGTAGTCCACAACGATCTGCTCGCCAGCAGCGATCGATCGGATCGCAAACTGGAGGGGTACAAGTTGGAGGGTAAGGGGAAAGAGAAATAGAAGAGGAGGAGAAGAAGAAGAAAAAGAACGTACACAATCGACGTGGAGGATGCCGTCGTCCATGTGGATTGTTGGCGTGAACTTGGCGTTGGGCGTGGCGCTGTGGTTGATGCAGCGGATCTCGTTGCCGATTTCAGCCGCTGTGAGGTAGAGTTGCCCATCCTCAAACACGGACGGGTAGCACATGCCGTACGCGTCGCGGGAGTGAGGTTCTTCACTAGTATTACCACTGTCCGCCGTTCTATTCGCTTCGACTTGGACGACACCAGTGTACTCGCCTATCCACGCACCGTCGGCGATCCCAGCGGTTGCAAATAGCCCAAGCGCCGTGCTCTCGACGGCCTCGAGTGACTCGACGTGGCCGATAGCGACCTGTGACGAGACTCGTGGCGGCGTGTCGGCCAAGCTCAAGAAGCCGCCGGTGGCTGTTGGCGTGAACCCCCAGAACGCATAATTCCGTAGCACCTGGGCGCGTTGGAAAACAAGGCGGCTCGTGTAGTCGCACTGCATTAGCTCCTCAGCCTGCTCGATGCTGGCCATTCCAAAGTATTAGCACCATAGAGTAGTAATATCGCTAGCTGACCATTCGTATCCTACGTGATTCGCGTGAGCTGGCCGTTGCGGTCCAGGTAGTTGACCAATGGAGTGGTGTCGCCACCCCCATCGCAGTCGCAGTCGCTACTGCTGTGCAAGAGCCGCGCAACTGACGCCGCCGCGTCAAAGCGGAAGCACGCATCACGGTCGAGACACCGGAAGCCCTTGACCGCCATATTGACAACAAGCTTGATTGGCAGACCTCAAGTCTCACTTCAGTGACATCACCTTACCATACACTGTTGGGCCCAAATGTCACTAAACGACCCCAAGTCCTACTGTAGTGGACGAGTGTCCGAATCGAATGCCTTCTCGTCGCCCTGCGTGATGAGGCGTACGCATTCGACAGTCCTGTCTTCCTTACTTGGTCTGGTTCTTGACGCCGAGGATGCGGTCGCGGATCTCTTGTTGGTTGCCCAAGTAAAAGCCGTTGAGCGGCGCGATCGCATCGGCGTGCGGAATCGGCTTGAGCTGCTCGTCCAAGTGGTAGACGAGCGGCACGCCCGTGGGGATGTTGAGCTCGGTGATCTCGCTTTCCGAGATGCCGTCGAGTTCCTTGACGAGCGCACGCAGGCTGTTGCCGTGGGCCGCGACAAGGACGTTCTTGCCGGCCTTGATGCTGGGCACAATGGTCGCCTCCCACTCGGGCATGACACGCTTGGCCGTCAGCGCGAGCGATTCGCCAACAGGCAAATCGCTCTTGGGCAGCGCTGCATAGCGCACGTCATGGCCGGGGAAATGCTCGTTGCTCTCGTCCAGCGCCGGCGGCGGAATGTCAAAGCTGCGGCGCCAGATCAGCACTTGGTCCTTGCCGTGCTTGTCCACGGTCTCCTTCTTGTCGAGCCCCGTGAGCGCGCCGTAGTGGCGCTCGTTGAGGCGCCACGTCTTGTGCACGGGGATCCACATGCGGTCCGTCTGCTCGAGCACGTGCCACAGCGTGCGGATCGCGCGCTTGAGGTACGACGTGTAGGCCACGTCAAACGCGTAGCCTTCCTGCTTGAGCAGCCTGCCGGCGGCCGCAGCCTCGGCGTTGCCCTTTTCCGAGAGCGGCACGTCGTACCAGCCCGTGAAGCGGTTCTCCTTGTTCCACTCGCTCTCGCCGTGGCGGATGAGCACGAGCGTGTGCGTGTGCTTGTTGCGCTGCTGGCGCAGCGGCGAGGAGCTCATCGACGACGACAGCGTGCGGGTGGAGAGCGACGATACCAGCGAGCGGCGCAGAGTGAGGACCATGCTTGGCGGTGGTAGGGGAGAGAGAAAGGGAGGCAGTTCTGCTTGGTGCGGGAAATGCTGAAGTGTTTGTGGCCGTGAAGTGTGGCGATTTTTTCTGCTTGGGGGACGAACGCAAACACGACGAGTTTGTGGATCTGCTACTGTATCGAAACCGGTACACTCAGTACCGGTATTATACCGGTTCCACAAGGTTATCTTGATACAGTACACATGGAACCTTCGTCGAAGGTTGCAGTCGAAGGGACGACCGTCACTCCGACGGCGCCAATTGGAAATGCGAGAATGGGTCAAGCAAACGTGCAGATGTATGGCATGTGGAGTGGGAGAGAGGAAGCACCAGCCAGACCGCATGAGAGCGCAATGGGAGACGCCCTGTCTCCCGGCGGGCGTGTCCTCACTCGTCTTTCTTTCTTCTCAACTAAAGCAGCTATCGAGAAGAACGCGCGCTGTTGTTTAGAAGTCCTCTTGGGACTTGCGCACGATGCGGCGGCACTTCTTCTTGAAGCCTTCCTTGTCATTTCGCCATTCGACCTATATTAAATATGTGACGGAACAGAGATGAGCTGCTGTGTCGACATCGTAGTCCTTTGTAGTGAACGTACCGCAGCGTCGATGTTGGCGGGGGACTCGTCGTTTGGGTCCGAGAGCATGGAGATGACCGAGACGAGGATGGCTTCGACGCCGAGGATCGGCCGCCACCGCTCGTCCGCGGTTTCCTGCTGGTTCATTCGGTCCTCTCCCGGCGGGTGCAAGATCGAGATACAGACCACACCGTTCGGGTAGACTACAATAGGTACACCATCCCCATGTTAGTGTGACACTGTCCACAGAGCAGCGACAGTAGATGCCCAGCAGTCGCATATGTACCGTTCGGGTGCCACATCTCTGATCGGAAGGTCATCTTGGGCGGCATGTTGGGGAAGTTGGGCGGGAATTCGAGCGTCGCCTTGAAGAACGCGCCCTCGTACAGCGTGTCGGGCGGGCCCACGAGCATGATCTCCCAGTGAAAAATGTTCTCGTCGTCGCCAAGACCCACAGACACGCCCTCTGGGGGGTTCTTGCTCATTTCTACAATCGCCAGTTCCACCCCATTAGATATCGTGTCCTTCCCATTCCACGGCAACGTTTCCCCCCGTCCCTCCGGACGGCAACACGGGAGAAGAGAGGTCCTTCACAGCCACAGAGAGAGAGGAGGGGGCACTAAACAGGGACGCACCCATAAACTGTCGTCGCAAGAGTTCGCGCGCATAGTCGGTCGCGCCCGCCATGGTGTGCCCTTCGCTTTCGCCCTCGACTGGGTGTCTGTCGGGCAGTTCCAACAGGGGAAAAAGAAGTCCACACAACATGAACGGGTTCATGGGTTCTCAAACCCGAAACGTCGCGGTCTGAACCCATTGAGGGAGGATCATACAAACGCCTAGACATCCTCTATTTCAACCAATCACTATCTCCAAAAGAAATTCATGGGAAACATGATTGGTTAAAACATCACAACGTTTTATCCAATCCCATTGCGTATCCGCCCTGCGCGCATATGGATACACCTTTTTCAGTCACCCTGGCTCATCATCCGCTTGCGGTTCTCGATCACGATCTCCGAGAACGATGCGGCCGTGCGCTTTTCGATGATTTGGTGCGGCTTGGTGGGTGACTCAGACGCGGCGGGGGCAGCGGGCATGACACTGGGCGCAGCCTTCTCTGCGGGCACGACGCTTGGGTTCTCAGCGGCGCGCTCTATCCTGGACGCCACGTTAAACGCGTAGACCCCCGCGATTACGAGCACCATGCCAAACGAGTTGAGCGCTGACACGACGTCGCCATAGTAGTATATCGAGAGCGTGATGAGGAGCGCGCGCTTGACGCAGTTCGCGACACTGTGGGTGACGGGCGACACGAGGCTCATAAGCACGTACGCGAACGCGCTCTGCAGGTAAAACCCGAGGCCAGCCAGCAGCAGCAGCACGAAGAGGTACAGCATCGAGTGCTCGTGCTCGCCGTGCTTGCTGGGAAGCGCAGTGCTGCGCGGCGACGAGATCCAGTTGTACAGAAGATACGTGAGCTGCATCCCCGTGGCAATGATGCTCGTGTATAGCTGTAGCTGCGAGACGCTACGAGAGGCAGAGACGTCAGGGCCAGAGTGCGCATAGTAAACGAGTATACATGCAACGTACGTGTAGGCGCGGTTCAAGAGTCGCTTGGTCAGAACGTTCTGGAGGCAGTCGACGCAGTTCGAGCCAAGCGCCGCGATGAAGCCAATGATGTGGAACGAGCTGTCAGACAGACTGCAGAACACGAGGCCCACGACAATCGGCACAAGCGAGAGGTTGACGCGCCACCCAGTGCGCTGGCCGATTAGAAAGTACGTCAATACGACTGTGAAGAATGGCGCCGACGACTTGACGGTTTCTGTTTGCAAAAGACACGGGATTGTGAGCGCATTCCCAAAATTGCCCTAACGACCGACATGGAGAGACGCACGCGTAAAGGAGACAGAAATGTACTTGAGCGCCGTGAGCCCGAGTAGAATCGTGAGGATGCGCACACCGCCGAGAATGACCATGTCCTGGAGCCCGTCGCGCATGACCTTGGCGAGTCCGCCGAGGCACACGACCCAGCCGACCAGGTACAGTTCCGACGCGATTCCGCACACGACCGACATGCCGAGTTGCGCAAAGGACAGCACGTTCGAGTCGACGCGCAGCTCGGCAACGATGAAGCGGTTCGTCCAGAGCGTCACGAGGCTCAGCACATACCACGCTAGT
Organism: Pythium phragmiticola; assembly: GCA_023335935.1. Classification (NCBI taxonomy): domain Eukaryota; phylum Oomycota; class Peronosporomycetes; order Pythiales; family Pythiaceae; genus Pythium; species Pythium phragmiticola. The sequence goes on along the minus strand of JAADWA010000485.1, from coordinate 13,408 downwards.
GACAGAGAGAAGATTAGTTCTTGGGTCGCGACGCCTCGTGGCTTCCGAACGCACCGACGATGCAGACCGCGATCTTGTACTCGGTGCTCAGCGTCGGCAACAACGCGCCTTTCTGTTTGGCCATTGCTGTGGTGTGCTGGATGCAGTACGCGGAGTCTTGGTCGCGGCTTCAGGAATGCGGATCCGCTTGCCGTCGTCGAGGAGCTCCTCGTGTCGCGTCGTGATGGGGGAGAGGAAAGAGGGATCAACACTCAAACTGACTGCGTCAGAAGCGCACTGATTGGATGTAATTATTGAATGTATTTAACCAATCAAATTTGTTTATTTACGAAGAGCCACGGAAATAGTCAGGTGGAAATGGCTCATGTGCGCAGCAGAAGGCTAAATGGGATCACAGCCTCAATCTGCCTGTCTCTCGCCCCAAGACGCGTTTGAATGGCGTAGCGAACCGCTCGCGGACATGGGCGGCAGAGGCTCCAAGACCAAGCCCAACTCCCCTGCGCGAACACAGAGTCGGCGCGCCGTGTCGTTTCGCACCGACGCCGTTGTTGTCGTGGACCCCATGACCGAGTGCGTGGACGACTTGCGTTTGCATGACGATGCCAGCGACGATGAGTCACTTGACCATCTCAGTGCTACGAAAGTGAGCAAAGTGCAGGAAATTCTCGAGGGCAAGGTCAAGCTCAAGAAGAACCAGCAGACGCTCGAGCAATTGCCGCCCTCGGCAACGACGGTGGCCACGCTAGAGCTGCAGTTCTCCTCGAGCGAAGACTCGGATGAAAACAGACGCAGCGCGAAACGCAAAGGCTCGAAAAAGAAAATGAGGAAACGAAGAGCATCCAGTGAGCGCGCGGCGCCGTCACCGTCGCCGTCGCCTGTGAAGTTCAAGCTCAACGAACTGAAGGTGCCAAAGCGATCCTTGGCCCAGCAGCAGCAGTCGCAGCAGTCACAGTTAGCACACTTTGTTCAAGACCACTTTGAGCAGATCAAAGACGCGTACGCGCTGGCTGAATACTCGAGCAAAGACACGGCTGACGATTCGCAGACCTACCGGCATCAGGCCCACGCACCACTCCAGAGACAGCCGACTCAGCCATACTCACCACACCAACGACCACGACAAGAGCAGCAGTCGCCCTCACCGCGTCAGTACTCGCCTCCCAAACTCAAGCAGCAACAGCAGCCAGGGTCATCATCTCCTGGCAAGTTCTTTGCCAGCCCGCTCGACAATTGGCGGATATCTACCAACATTTCGCTCCAGTCCATTCGGTCGCAGATCATGGAGCCACGCAATCCGAGTCGCCTTTCTCCATCGAAATCATCTAACCATTCCACACATAGCACCAAGGTGCGTATGGGATTGAATCTCTGCCTTTTTGAGAAGGAGTCTCATCCGTGCGAGTTTGTTGCTCTCCTTATATAGAGCCATTCCTCCCGGGAAGCCGACCACGCTCCAGGTAGTCGACCGCTCCATTCCAGACGAAGCACCAATGCGCTTGACCTGGACGTCTTGGATCTCGACGATATGGACGCCGAAGACTCGTTCTCTATCCCCGCTGTGCGCAACCGTGCGATCGAGCGCAAGATCGCGGAGGTGCGGCAGCCCGTCGGTGCCGAATGGTATTCGAAACGGTATCGCTCCAGTGAGAGACGGAATCTACGGATCGACAACTTGGATGAGTCCATCATGGACGACATTCTCGCCGAGGTCGTCACGTGAGACAATGGTAGAGCCACTACGAAGTAACCCATGGTCCATTTTCCCTTCTTGAGGAACTATGCGACGTGTTACAGAGATGGCAAGTGAGCGGGTCGGACAGGAAGACGACTGGCGCTGGTGGATACAGGGAGTAGTGGAGGATAGAAGAGGCAGAAATGACGACCATCCAACAAACCGTTTCTGCAGCGACTGCACCGACGCTAACAGTGCCCCGACGTATCGTCGTTAAAGGGCAGTGGCAGGTCGCCGCGGTCTGGAGACGGGAGAGATCACGAAACCAAAATGGGCGACATGGAGAGAACCTTCCGAGTGTCGTAGAGGGTCCCAGCACTAGGGATCGAGATGGCCGAGTTGAAGTGGGACGCGACGTCCTCATTGAAGCCGTTGATGAGGGGTTCTCTGAGATCTGCGACGTGTGACGCCGCTTCAAGCAAACCTTACTGTGGAGTATGTATTAAGTACGAATGAGGTTTTAATCCACGATGACAACCTGTAAAAACCTCATCATATCTGACCCTGGGGGAAGGGAACAAAAGTCCGAGCAGCTCCAGACGAGAAGCGAGGAGATCTGCTCACCTCGGGCGCCATCTCTCTCTCTCTCTCTTGGCGACCATGGCGCAATGGCGGCGGTTCGCGTTCTTTGACAAGGAGGTGCTCAAGGACGCCAATGGCGACTGGATGAAGGTGCGCTTCTCCCTCCATTTTCATGAGGGTTCAGCTCCTGACGCCGTTTTTCTTCTAGGGCGTCGACATTACGGCCATGAGCGCCAACCGTGGCATGATCTGCGTGGGTGACGCCGACGGCTTTGTCCACTTGGCCAATCGCCAGCTCGAGATGCGCAAGTTTCGCGCGCACGAGCATTTCGTGTCGCACATTGTCATGGTGCGATTGGAGATGTCGCCGCTTTTAAGAGTCGAACTTCTTGTTCTCACAGTGGCTCCTTCTCTAGATGAAACGGAGCAACGTATTGGTGACGATTGGCGACGGCATGGACCCGCGTAGCGAAGAGCTACGCGAGCAGTCGCGCGCGATCGCCGAGGCCGGCCGCGTGTCGACGGGCAACGCCAGCGAAGACATGTACGCGACCAAGACGACGGCGGGCAAGTCGAGCGCCGTGGTTCGCATTTGGCGCACGGACCAGCAGGACCGCGACGGCAGTCCAAAGCTGCTTCAGCAAATGCCCGTGTTTGCGAAAAAGTACCCAGAAGAAGCCGTCACGGCGTTTGCCGTGAGCGACGACATTGGCCAGTTTGCCGTCGGGCTCAAGAACGGTGCTGTCATCTTATTCCGCATTGATCTCAAGCGCAAGGTGGACAGGCCGCCGCACTTGCTACAGCCCGCGGGCCAGTTCCCTGTCACGGGCTTGTCGTTCACGAGCAAACCCGTGACGGCAACCGTGGTCCACATTTTCCTCTACGCGGCGACGCGCCGTGGGCTCTCATGTTACCACTGCAACCACGAAGACCAGGCGCTGGTCAAGGCCGTGGGCCAAGCGGCTGCCGCTGGCGGAGGCGGCATGCCGCCACGCACGGTCGTGCTCGACGAGCGCGGCGTCGATCTGAACGCGTCGTGCGTGAATGACGAAGGCGAGCTCGCCGTGGGCCAAGTGGACGCGGTCTACTTCTACACGACGGAAGACCGGTCCGTATGCTTTGGTTTTGAAGGCGAGAAAAAGTACCTCCAGTTTTTCAAGCACTATTTGCTCGTCGCGCACGTCGATCCGCGCGGGCGCCACCAGGTCAACGTGTACGATCTGCAGAACAAATTCATTGCGTTCAACTGGTCGCTCACACAAATGGCGCGGCGCCCCGGCGGCGGCGTCGGGCCCAGCGGAACTCGCCGCACGCCGTCCGTCTCGAATGCCAGAGCGCCCGGCGCACGCTTTGGACTGGACGACATGGAAGAGATCCGCCACGTTGTGTGCGAGTTTGGCGCCATCTTTGTCGTCTCGTCGGTTGGCTGCGTGTACCGTCTCACTGAGAAGGACACGACGTCGAAATTGGAGATTCTCTTCCGCAAGAACCTCTACTCGATCGCCATCTCGCTCGCGTTCAGCTCCAACTACGACATCAATTCCATTATGGATATCTTCCGCATGTACGGCGACCACTTGTACGAAAAGGGCGACTTTGACGGCTCGCTTCGCCAATACGTGCGTACGATCGGCCACGTCGAGCCGTCCTATGTGATTCGTCGGTTCCTGGACGCGCAGCGGATCCACAATCTCACGGCGTACCTCGAAGCACTCCACGAAAAGGCATTCGCCAACGCCGAGCACACGACGCTGTTGCTCAACTGCTACACCAAGCTCAAGGACGTCAAGAAGCTCGACAAGTTTATCCAGCTCGATGAATTAGTCGATGCCAACAAGCTCAATGGTGGCGCGGGAGGAGACGTGGGTGCCACCGCAAATGGCAAGGCCCTGGCCAAGACCAACGGTGGGGACAATGCCCACCCGCGCCCCAGCGAGCAGGAAGGACAGAGTGCCAAGCCAGGCAGCGGCGGCATGAATTTCGACATTGAGACGGCCATCTCCGTGCTGTGGGAGAACTACCCGACGCACGCGCTCATTCTCGCCAAGAAACACGAAGAGCACAGTTGGTACTTGAAGATCCAGCTCGATCGCATCAGTTACGTCGAATCCGAAGACTCGGTCGCGCTCTCGGCCCATGAAAAGGAACGCGTGGCCGACGCGCTCGAGTATATCCAACACTTGAGCTTTTCGGAAGCGGACGCGAACCTGAGAAAGTACGGCCGCACGCTGGTCACGCACTTGCCGGGTCCGACGACGGATCTGCTCAAGCGACTGTGTACAGGCACGTTTGCGGCCTCTGGTGGATCCAACTTCAAGTCGGATCCGGCCGATTTCCTGCACCTGTTTGTGTCTCATCGCGAGCAGCTCAAGGAGTTTTTGCAGTACATTGTCGAGGTTGAGACCGTGACGAACCCGCTGATTGGAAACACGCTGCTGGAGATGGTGCTGAGCGCGGACGGTGAGAGCGACGAGGCGAAAGAACGCACGGTCGCGGAGAAAGAAGACGCGGTCATGGCGATTCTCGACAACCCACGCGTGCGGTACGACGAGGACCATGCTCTGATCCACTTGCAAATGCACGGCATGAAGAAGGGCAAGCGGTACTTGTACAACAAGCTGCACTTGTACCACATGCTCGTGCAGTTTCACATTGAAGAGAACGACGACTCGAGCATTATCGACGAAGTGCGCAAGCACGGCGACAAGGATCCCAACCTCTGGTCACTCGCGCTCAAGTATTTCGCCGAGCGTGGGCCGCTCCCCAAGGGCGCCAAGACGGGCGAAGAGTGGCACGATCTCAAGCAGTTATTGGCGTTGATTGATACAAACCCAGCCATCCCGCCGCTCCACGTTGTGCAGGTCCTAAGCCAGTCGCGCGAGCTGCCCGTGGCGGTCGTGAAACAGTACATTGTGAATCAATTGCTGAGTGACGAACGCAAGATTGAAGAGGACGAAGACAAGATCAAGACGTACAAGGCTGACACGAAGAAGATGAAGGAAGAGATTGGCGAGCTCAACAGCAAGGCCGTGGTCTTCCAGGCCACCAAGTGCGAGCTGTGCAACCACGACTTGGATTTGCCGGCGGTCCACTTTATGTGCAAGCATAGCTTCCATCTCAACTGCATCTCGGAGACGGAGCGCGAGTGTATCACGTGCTCGCTCGAGCACCGCCACATCATGGGACTCAAGACGCAGCTCGAGCAAAAGGCCGGTAACCACGAGCAGTTTTACAACCAGTTGGAGACGGCCGCCGACGGCTTCCAGACCATCGCCGAGTACTTTGGTAAGGGCATTTTCAAGACGGCGATCGCATCAGGGGATGACGACGATGGCGCTTTTGACCACCGCTTTAGTGCCGAGTTCTGAGGATGACGCTAGGAGCAGCGTGATGAGATACAGTACAGATATGTGGGACAGGGAGTGCTTGGTGTCCAAATCCTGATTCATGTACTCAGGTTATCCGGTGGTTGGCGCTCGTCCGTGAGGTCCACGATCTCATCGCCGCCCTCTCGTTGGTCGTCCTCATCCGGCTCGTCGAGCAGCACAAGGTCATTCCCTTCCAAGTTCGCTTCGTCGTGGTGGTCGTGGTACAACCACTGATTCAGCATTGTCGCCGCCAGAGGATGAGGGTGTCGATTCCCAAAATTTCAGACCACTAGCTAATAGTGACTAGTCGGAGTGTGGTACTGGTGATCTCGCCGCTGCAGGGAACGGCTCCATCGAGAACAGTTCCGAGCTGTTACGACGTGATGCCGCTACTGGGTAGAGGATAGAACATTCTGCGAGGGTGAGCTGTTCTGCATACATGCCGGTGCCAGTATTGTCGTTTGCTTTGGCAATCGCTGTCGTGTGGGTCTGGATGAGAAAGCAAGAACAAGGGCGCTTGGTGCAGCCAGCACCTGCAACGCGATCTTTCTCCAGCAAATGTCGAAGCGCCGCTTCAACGCCATTCTGGCTGACAACAACCGAGAGAACAGCAAGCGCTTGGAATATTTCTACAAGCCTGGCGACCATGTTATGCTCCGAGTGCCTAAGCAGTTCCGGGCCAAGACCAAGCGCGTGGCGGACGGACCGTTTGCAATCCACACGGTGCACGACAACGGCACCGTCACGTTGGACAAGGGAACTACGACACAGCAGGTCAGCATTCGCCGCATCTTCCCGTGCTAACCCGTTCGCTTCATGGGGACGCTGGGACGGCTCTGCGGACCAAGTCTGGAGTCATCCGCAGACCCAGCAGAGAACAGTACGTGATTGATGTGGAGAGGATGAAGCTACGTCTCGAGCACGGTAGTGGAAAGATGAACCGTAGGAGAAAGCCTCATCCTAACTAATGCATTCTCATTTCTACCTCAAGCTCCGCAAGTCCCTCTCCAGCAAGGCCTACCGGAGTCCGATTGTCCCTCTGCCAGCCAAGGGCGTGTCACCGCGGATGGGTGTTTTTTGCCGGCGACGACCAATCGCTGGAATCCCGTCCACTTGTGGTACTGCACCACCAGTATCATCCTTGCGTGGTATCTGAAAGCGTGTGGTCGGCGCAGTTGTGTCTCGTACGCTTTGTTGCCTCTCACTGATGGTGTGCGTGTTGTTGGGGCTGCTTGTTTCCTTTCCAACTTTGCCGCCCGGACGGGTTGACGGGCCGGTAAACCCGTGAACCCGTCGACCCAACGACTCCACTAGTAGGGCTAATTAGGCAAGTAGGGTAGTTTTTTTAGCGTAGGTACCTAATTTCAGAGCCCAACACTAGTTGTGCAACCCTACGATCGCTGCCTCCAACAGCTTCGCTTCCTCGCAAAGATGTTCCCGGGCTCGCGGACCGGCGTCGCATGCAACGGTGGCGCGACGTGGTCGTTGGAGCATCGGATCGCCAACGGCCCAAGCGCCTGCTGACAGCTCGCACCGTGTATTGCGACGCCATTCCCGTCTGAGATCAGCACCAGTCGACGCGGCATGTTATTGGACTCGTTCGTTAGTGGACATCTCAATACCTACTAGTAGTACGTAGTAGTTGTCGCGTGGCGTGGTCAAAGCTCAGTTTTGCTGCCTGCTTTATCGCATTAGGGCGTACTGTACCATCGACGACCAGCTCCACTGCATTCGAAGCCCGCGAGGAATGGTGGAACAGAGAGCAACGTTTGGATTTTTTTTGTAGTTTTATGTGTTCATACTTCCCCCTAGCTTGCAGTTCCTGACCAGGCTTCCCAACTACCAGACCTTGCACTTGTTGGCTGGGTTCATCTTGCTGCCGGCCTTGCACTGGAATGTCTTGGCGAACGATTCGTGGTTCATGACTGCGCCATTGATACGCCACATCGCTGGCGCATGGACGCTCGTGACCAGCCACTGCTTCTGAAGCTCGTCGCGGATCTTGGTGCAAAACACTTGGCCATACGACACGAAAAAGAGCTTGTCCACCTCGTCGCCGACCACGCCATGGGTGTCGAATGCCGGTGCCGTCTTGGCCCACTCGTGGTACGCGTCGTACGAGAGGCTCAGACCGCCATTGTCCGCAAGGTTCTCCGCGATGGTGAGGTTGCCGTTCACCTTGCCCACGGGCCCACTCAGTGCGTACGCCGTGAACGAGCTGTACTGGTCGCGCATGCACTGCGCGCGAGTCTCGAACGCCTGGGCAGACGAGTTGGACCACCAGTTGACGCGGTTGCCGTCGCCATCAAAGAGGCGGCCGTTCGTGTCGAAGCCATGGGTGAGCTCGTGGCCCATGATGGAACCCATGGCGCCGTAGTTTTGCACCGGGTGCACATTGCCACTGAAGAAGGGCACCTGTAGCGTAGCGGCCGGAAAGATCATTTGGTTCCTTTCCCTCGAGTAGAACGAGTTGGCAATCGCAGCTGATATGGACCACTCGCTCTTGTCGAATGGCTTGTTGACCTTGCCCAGTTGGCGCGTCCACTCGGCGGCCTGGATCGTCAGGACATTGGCAAAGTAGTTGTCGCGCGTGAGCACGAACGGGTACGTGCGGTTCTGCGTCGGCCCACCAATCAAGTTCGAGACCTTGGACAACTTCTCCAGCGCAGCCGCGCGCGTGGGCGCGTCGAGCCATGGCAGTGCATTGATGTGCTCGTGCATGGTCTTCTCGATGGTGCCGACCATGTCCAGAGCCTTGCGCTGCCGTTTGTTGTCGAACATTTTCTCGACATAGTACTTGCCGATGAGATCGGGTAATTGTGTGATCAGCGCATCTGTGCACGTTTGCGTGCGAGGAGGAAGTGACGTCGCACCTTGTAGCGCCGTGCCAAACAAAGCAAACTTGGTGGCCACGAACGGTTCGCCCAGGAGATTGGCGTACATGTCGATGGACAGGATTTGGTAAAAGAGCTTGAGCTCTTGGAAATCCAGCTCATTGACAGCCTTTTCGACGCGGTCCATATACGGCAGCGAGTCGAACGTGACCACGGATTCCATCGTGACGGTTGCTTTCTGGAGAAAGCCCATGCCCTCCGACATGGCGCCAAACGTGAGCGGGTACTTGGCGATCGCCTCACAGTACTTGAGCGACCAGTAGGTGTTGAGCTCGTCGTCGGTCGGGGCGAAGTTGGCGAACTTAGCGTCCATCTTGATAACGACATCCTCAATGTACTTGGTGCCGTTACTTGAAGCGGCACTACCCTGCTGGGTGCTCTGGGTCCCATTGATCCCCGCGAGCGTCGCGAGCGTCGAAATGTACTTGCGGAACGGCGCCTCGATGCTCGCGAACATGGCCTTGTCTAAGTAGTACGCCTTGTTGGGTAGCAGGACGCCCGGCCAACCCGTGTTGAGCACCGTATTTGTCGCGTTGTGTCCGTCGGCCTGGACAGCGGAGTAAGTAAACAGCATAGGCCCAGTGCCGCCCGTCCCGAGTTCCCCACTGAGCTTGACGAGGTCTCTCTTGGACGCCGTCGCGGCGATGCGGGCTAGGCTGGGTTGCAAGGGTGTGGCGCCGCGTGCCGTCATCTTGTCGAGTGCCATGCACGAGTCCCAGAGCTCACCGACGAGTGGTGGTTTGCCCTTGACAATGTCTTGGATCTCGATGGCGTTGCGGTTGGCTTGCCCAGTGTACGAGTAGGTGTAGATGTTTTCATCGGCCTTCAACGTATAGTTCTTGAGCCAGGAGCCGCACGAGTACATGTAAAAGTCATCACACGGGTCCACCGTCGTGTCCATCAGCGATGCCACATCGGCCGGCAGCGCCGCACCCGACGGCGAGGGTGCGAGAAGCAGCACAGCGGCGGCGACGGATGCGCGGACGAAGATCTGCATTGGACGTGAGTGGTGCGCAGCAAAACCAGGAGTGGCGAGCATTGGCCACCGCGCTGCGGAATGGGTCAAGGAAAAACGTTACCGTGAATGGTGCATGGTCCATGCACCATTCACGGTACATAACGTTTTTCCTGCATGGATCATCCATTGGATGATGTTTGATTTCGCTCCCCAGGCGGCACCCATTATCGTGCTGCAACTTGCAGCAGTGGCATGGATGACTGAACCATCTCATCTTCAATGATCGCATGCTGCGACAAGCCGGCGAACTTGGATGGCAGTAACTAAAAATGTCCAAAGTTGGGATGGCAGTGGCGGAGGGAGTCAGTATTGTCAGTATTCGACTCCCCGCCGGGCACTAAGAGATCTTGTGTTAATACGTACTGCGTTGATACTGCGCCAGATGGATGCTTTGGCTCATTGGGAGGTCGCTACAGTGTGTCAAGAGGTGTCTCTGTTGCGGTTGTGCAGTGAGTTTGAAAGCGTGGTCACGGCTGTGATGTCGTTAGGGGTGAATGTACTTCAAAGGGACACTGGATCGTCCAGTACTCTGTTTTTTTGTGCTGATGACGCATGCAGGGTGGCGTCCACCTCTGGCCCAACGGATGCACGAAGAAGCCACCAAAATACAATGGGCCTGAAGGCCGCGAATTCTTCAACGTATTCGCATGCATACTCCAAGAACTCGAGTGTAATAAAAGCTTGTATTTTTACGTAAGCAGCAGGAGGACTCCAAACTTGTACAGATCTCTGTACCGTGAGAAGATACCACAAGTGGTGGATAGACGTGGTTGTGGTCCACAACGACGTCAGTGCCGCGAAACCAGGTGGAGACGAGGTTGACGTGTATTATCAAGCGAGATCAATCTAGGCTAGCTTAGCTCACGTTTGAAGTGCGGATCATTGCCAATGATCATCTGCAGATCAACCGAGAGCCACTGTGCTGGTCGGACGAGTCCCCTGAGGGGACTCGTCCTACAGGATAGTGCTGCGTTGAAGTCGTGGAGGGTGCCGCATTGGCGTGAGCCCTTCGAAAGCCGATGCGAGTTTGAAAAAGTACGGTCGCGCACTGGAGAATCTACTCGAGGTGATCATGGACACAAGGGGAATCTCGAGTCAAAGGGTGCCTCCTACCGGTTTTCTTGACGGACCCAGCGACAGATTTACAGGCACGTTTCCGGCCTCTGGTGCGTTCAAAACTTCCTCCAGGTCGGACCCGGTCGATTCCTGCTCGGTTTGTGTCTCCTCGCGAGCAGCTCAAGGCGTTTCTAGGTCGGGTGATCTGGTTCGAACGTGTATTAATTATAAATACGAATGTCGGTAGTATTCCGAGGACCCCCTCTGGTCGCGCCAAATGCTCTGACCCAGTTGCGAAACAGTGGATCAGACCAATCTCGGCTTGCTTTGCTTCGCTTCTAGATGTAATCTACAGATGGTCACAGGCTAGGGCATCTGACCAAGAGAAAAACAATTTCAAAACAAAAGACCGGCAACCACGAGCAGTGCTACAACCAGTTAGAGATGGCCGCCGTCGCCGAGTACTTTGGCAAGGGCGTTTTCAACATGTTTGACCAGCGTGATGTCTGCGAGGATGAGTGAAGCAATGAGAGACTTGTGGTAAATACGACGGGTGTTGAGTTTCTCACTTCAGAATCACGTCTTGTAATCGTTGTCAGGCGTCCGTGAGGTCCACAATCTCATCTTGTTCGCCCTCGCCCTCTGAATCGTCCAGCAGCACAACGACGTCCACTGTGTCTGCGCGTGGTGCTGGTCGTGGGAAAGCCACCATGGTGTGGTCGTCGTCGTCGTCGTTGTCGATCTCGATGGCCTCGTCGATTCGTCTTCCTCCTCGAGGCGGAGCAACAGACGTGGTCTCGTCTTCATCATCACTGCTGTCGATCCCCAGAATGTCAATGGCGTTGCTCAGCTTCTCTGTGTCTAAGGAGCAGGCCAGACTGTCGCGTCGACGGCGCTCGGCCGCCGCCAACGCTCGCGCACGGAGCTGCTGGGAGGTCAGAGCGATGGCGGTCTCGTGGCTATTGGGTCCAGTTCCATGGAGAACAGTTCCGAGCCGCTGCGACGCGATACCACCGAGAAGCCGTTGATACTGGGGAGAGGACACAGAACGTTCTCTGAGAATGTTCTGTTCACAGGTATTCGTTCCCTTCCAAAGAAGACGGTACCTTTTCACGGCGAGCAGCCGCCAACACTGCGGCGCGATTGTCGTTTGCATGGCGCACAGCGATTGCTGTCGTCTGGGTCTGGATACTCTAAATTACGAAAGCAAGAGCAAATACTCAGAACAAAGGCGAATAGTGTTCTCGGATATGCACGTACGTGTCCGTCACCGGCATCCTGGAACCGCGCGCCCTCATGACCTGTGAGTCCCCGCAGCATAAGCGATTCCATCTCGTCCTTTAATGCGTCTAAATACTATAGATCATGACTGACGGTTAGACCCATGATCACAAGGACGGAACGCCTCCATCCGATACTCACCTTGTAGAATGGCTGGTTATGGGGTCCATGGACCTGTGGAAGGCAAACCATATCCACCTGTTGAGTCCATTTCTCAACCAACAAATCCAACAAATCCAACAAGCCAACAAAACCAACAACTCGACTCACCATGTGCGTGAGCTCGTGAAGCATGGTCTCGAGCAGTGCCTCGTACGGCAAGAACGACTCGGGTCGGCGCTGCGGTCGCACTGGTAGTTACACAATGGATTAGCGTCCAACAGCCAACGCTTGACTGCGCCATGTTCCACGCACGGCGAATGTAGATGGTCGCGCCGCGGTTCACGTTCATGCCGAGTAGGTTGGCGTCACTGGGGAAAAACTCGTGGAGCCGCTTGACGCGGAAGCGGCGCTTGGTGAGAATGGGCAGCACCTGCAGCGCGATCTTTTCCAGCAAACGCTGCGCCACGTCGCGGTCAGCGCGCCGCACAAGCGCGCGCACGACTGGGATCTCAAACTCCATTATTGGGCAGACTGGCCAAATGGATTCCCAAAGGTGTTGGTTTGTTGGTTTGTTGGTTCATTCGCGCCAAAAACACACTGGTAAGAGTGATGGTCGTATGGATGACAAGAGTAGACTACAATGTAGCCATGTCCTCAAGCAAAACATCTGAAGGCCACCACTTTCGGAGCGGCGTTCCTCGGGTCTACATGGAACTTTTTCAGCCGTCGAGCCGTGCCTTCATTGACTTGTTTTGGGCTGTCGTCAGCTTGTTCACTGCTTCACTCTTTGATTTGTCGTAGGGCTGCTGCGAGAAAGCCGCCGAGGCCTCATCTACAGACTCTGTGCAGACAATCAACTCCACTGCGTCACCTCCGTCTCTCGATCTCGTCAGTTTCACATGGCGGTGGCAAAGTTTGTATGCTGCTCTGCTGTTCCACAAGATTCAGCTCGCCCACCATGTTCTTGGCTGCGTACATGAGGCCCCCGAGGTGCAGGACGACGTACAACGTGTGTTGCCGTCACCGAGTGGTCTTGCATGACTGTATTGAGAATGTTTTACCGATTCTCCACGACGAGGTTCATCAGTTCGTCCGCATTGTTCAGAGCACTGAGCTCCTCCGTGGCGGCTTCGATTCATCTACCAACACGCACATCCACGAAGGCCACGCCAATCACAGAGACGTTGTTGACGAGGGCTATGAGACTGCGCAAGCCGTTGTGGTCGGCGTCATGGTGGCGCCTTGTAGGACGAGGCCATGGACCATTCGACATATGCTGCAGTGGAGGTAGCATTTGATGATGAAGCTGAAGTCTATTACGCGCAATAAATGTACCTAGTAGCTTCAGAGACGGCCGTAAGGCCCTACAACACGACAGGGAAAGGACCGCGGCGACCGAGAGTCTCGGTCAGCCACGGGCGGAGGTCAGTGCCCA
>JAADWA010000484.1:0-23507 GCA_023335935.1 Pythium phragmiticola | reverse complement strand
CCCCCCCCCCCCCATCAAGAGCTGCCGTGGTGCATACACGACTTCTTATTCTATCTCTCTTGGCTTGGCTTGTTCGTCAGGCTGTGGCCAACTTTCCTTGGTATTGAAATTGAAATGGCTAGGTCACGCACGAGGATGGCGACCCAGATGAAACGCAAATGTTACTGAACGTGGTCGTGTTCGATTGCCCATTCTGAGCGAATGGGGAAGACGACTGCTCCAGCTCCAGCCTCCATTTGGATCGTGCAGAGATGCAGGACATGGCTACATAAATGTTATAGCCCAGGTCGTCACTATCATGAAGCACAGGAACTACAGTAGATATGCACCAAGGCAGGTAAGTAATGTATAGCACAGGGTTGTTGGCGCCAACTTTTGATTGTGTTGGCGAAAAAGACGAAAAAGACGAAAACGTTGGCAGAAAGAAAATGCCGCCAGAGGACGGCGACGCACCACCGCCTCTCGCGGCGTCCACGGTGTCTGTGGGTGTATGCCCGTGCTGCTTCGTGTGGGAAGTCACGCGTGGCCCCCACGCTGGCGGGAGCGTCGCGTTCGATGCGCTGAAGACGCCGCAGGCGACGCTCGGCGTTGGCCGCAAATCCTCGTGCTGGCTTCGGCTCCGCAAGGACCTCGAAGTCTCAGGACTCCATGCCAAACTGCAGGTCACATATAAACATGATGATACTAGCGCCAACGCGGTCGTATCTTTGGCGCTGAGCGACGCGAACAGCACCAACGGCACGCGCGTGAACGGCCAACTGTTGGCAATCGGTGTGCCCCATGCCGTCAATGATCAGGACTTGGTCCAGTTTGGCCGTACCACCGTGCGGATACGCATGGGCAATACGAATTGCTTGCGGGCGCAGAAGGAAGAGAAGGAATTGTTGGTTCTTACCAACGAACCCGAGGACGAGCCCGTGGTCGCGTTGGCGTTCGAGTCGCCTGAGGAAGAAACCAACGAAGAAGACCCGACCCCTCGTGTTGGCACGTCCAAAGAACACAGCGACGAAAACGCCTTTGAAGTACCAACACCCGCACGCCCGGTGGCGTCGACGTCATCGGCGTTGTTGGATGTATGCGTGGTCTGTGGTCAGGCGTTGGCCGCCTGGAGCATGCTCGAGCAGCAGCTCCACGTCAATGCGTGTCTCGACATGCGCGCCAACAATGCGCCAATGACCAACAAAGCAAGACCAACAATACCTACAATCACCAACGGCAACACCAACAGTAAGAAGCGCAAGCGGCAAACCAAGCTGCTCCAGGACGAGGAGCTGGCCGTGGCGCTTGCGATCTCAGAGTCACTCGTGGACAAGGAGCAGCAAGTGGACACAGAGATTGCGTTGGTGAGCGGCGAGTTGGCACAGCTGGATGCGCAGCTGAAGAAAATGCAAAAGAAGCGAACGGCGCTCGTGAAGAAGTTGGAAAAGTTGGAAAAAACCAAGAAAAAAGTTCACAAAAGCGAGGTCGTTGGCCCCGAGGAGACGCAGTTGCGGTTGGATCTGGAGACGGCGCTACGTGTACTGTTTCCAAGAGGACGAGAAGTGCAGCGGACGCGAGAGGAGAGAGAAGGGACGAGGGCGATGAGGCCGGTAGTTGCACGACTGGTGGAGAAGTATCGCGCGCTGGAGGAGGAGGAGACGGCGGAGACGTACGTGACAATGTGGACCCGGTGTATGCAGCTGGGAGGAGGAGAGAGAGGAGTAGCGGACGAGACGCTGGAGAGGGTGGAGAAGGAGGACGAGCGACTCTATGTGAATCGACTTCTGCACAGGATGCGGGTGCGAGAGGAGGAATATGTGAAGCGAACGGGGGAGAAGATAGAGGATCGAGTAAAGGAGGTGGTTGTGATGGAGGAGCAAGTGGCCATGGAGGAGACTGCGGTCGAGAAAACCCAAGCAGAGAGCAAGGGAGACGTGCCCGAGGTCGTCAAGCGTGTGTTCCCGCTTTGGCAGGAGAATCTGGCGTTCCTCGCGACGCAGAGTCTCTCCGACTTGAGAGATGCACTGGAGCAGTTGCGGAACATGATGGCGGATCGACAGCGGCAGCAGCAGGAAGAGAGCACTGACTTTGGTGGTGAAAGTTCTCCTGGCAAGGTCGACGAAGCGTTGGCGTGTGCATTCTTCGAGCAAGAAATGCTTCGTCTCATGGCCGAGAGGAGAGAACACGAGACCTCTGGTCTCCGTGATGTTGTCGTGCTTGTCGACAGTCAAGACAACGAAGAGAATGATGTCGAGATGCGTCACGACGGAGACGAGCAGAGTCTGCAGCGAATAGACAAGATGCCGAGCGTATTGTTGATCGACGACTCATCGGACGAGGAAGAGAAGACCGCGCTCGATGACAATATGGCTCGAACAGCAACGCCGGAGGAGGTGAGGACGCCCCTGGATGTTCTGATGGAGGAGCAGGAGAGGACAACCATGGACACTGGTACGATGGAGGACGTTGTGAGTCTCGAGACTGGCGAAGAGAATCCCCAGACGCTGGATGATCAGCCGAACAACGGTCGTCTGATAACGGAGGCTGTGGCAACGACGACGGCGTCGGTGCTTATCGAAAGCGTGGTGACTGTTGAGGACTCGAGATCCCGATCTCAAACGGTGGCGGCAGTAGAAGAATCCAATGAAGCACGACTCGAGCGGCAGCTTCTCACGGCGCTCAAGGCCAATGCGCCGATCTACGAGAGCGTGCTGATGCTGCAGCCGCTGGATCTGCAGCAGCTCTTGCAGTACGTGCGCGACGAAGCCGGCATCAAGTGCCCCAAGACAGCCCTCGTCAAATTCTGCGATGGCCATGGGATTACGTTTAAGAGTCGATGATAATGATAGACCTTCTCATTCCCATTCTCTTCCTCTCTTTCTAGGTATGGACTCACGCAGCGTTCACTTGCCCTTGGGTCTCCGCGTTCGTCTCGAAGTCTTCTAACTGCAGCAGATTGCCCAACGCGTCGCGCTGGAAAGAACCCACGGATGATGACGGTGACGTAATGGCCACCGATCCAGCTCGACGCATCGACTGTGAAGCTGAGGACGCACCGGTCGTGGCAGAGTGAGATGCCATGGTGGCGTCGCTCGCCGAACGGATCGATCGCCAGATCTTGACAGGCAGGCTCACGGCGATCGCAACGGCCTTACTTGCACCCGAGGAGTAGCCCGCCAACTCCGAGCCACTACCACTGTGGGTCGCACCGAGTGACTGGAGCCGAGCCGACCGCGCGATGGCCTGGCGCAGCGCCCTAAGAAACTTGATCTTTTCCTGGGCCGAGTCGCACGTGACCCGGTACCGCTTCACTGCGCGGATGCCGGTGATCTGCTCCAAGTACCGGAGCCCTCGTGAGCTGGAAGTCTTGCTGACTTTGCGGCTGCTGGGATTGCGTACGAGTTCCTCTCTAGGAAGTGCTTGCTGCTGTTGTTCGTGATGCTGAAGGGGCTGACTCAAGTCGCCCGTCGACGAAGACGACGCGGACGAGCCCGAGCCGCGGCGTCCGCTGAGAAACACCGAGAGGGAGCGCAGACGTGGCGACCGCTTGAGCGTGAGCGGCGACAAGTGGTGGCACGCGCAGCGGCCGACCTTGGCCACTTCCAGCGTGAACGCGTCCCCCACGGTCTCATCGTCAGCAACTTTAGCTGAGACTGCCGCCACGGACGACAGCAACTCACCACCGCTCGCATCGTCTTCGATGGAGGACAGAGGGGATGGAGGAGGAGGAGGAGGAGGAGGGGATACTTCATCGTGGACCACGGCACACGAGAGACAGATCTGCCGTCGGATCTTGAGCTTGTGGTCACGCAACTTGGCCATGAGCAGCATGTCCGACAACAGGATGAGTCGCGATCGCTCACCGCTGCTGCGTCGTCGCTGGAAACAAGGCAGAGGTGGAGGAGGCACTGGCAGTGGGGGGCGAGTCGTCCTCGGAGACGACAGGTACTGCGTTGTCGTGGATGCGGCCGAGAACGACGTGTGGCGGTCCGAGTTCTCCCCGCCGCGGATCCGCATCGAAGTGTGCGAGCGTAGACTTTGCGTCGTGGCCGTGGCCGAGCTGCGGCGGTCGTTGTCCCCCAGGCCGAACACCGCCGACAAACGGAACCAGTCGTCACGTGGCACTCCCTCGCTGGATACTAAGAGCGAGGACGAGCAACGACTGTGGCGCCGCCGCCGAAAGGAGAAATGCTCCAGCAGCCTCGCGGGCCACCGGATCGCATCTAGGCTCGTGACGTGGGCCCAGGTCTCATACACGAGCGTGCGTGATGGCTGCAGCAACTCGATGCCACTCGAGTGGTGGAGCATTTGGTGGAGCTGGTAGAGCCTCGCGTTCTGCTGCGACTCGCGCACTTTGTCATTGACGTACGTGGACACGGCTTCGATCTTTTGCAGCGTTTGCTGGAGCACGAGCGTCTCCTCTGGGCCCGTGGCATTGCGCAGGAGATTCTTGAACAGCAGCGGATACCGACAGATCCGCTGGACCGGCTTGATCAACGATGAGTTGATATCGAGCGGCGGTAGCTCTTCGTCTTCTTCCTGGGAGCCCCTGCGCGCGCACTCGTTGAGCTGAGCTGTAAAGGCCGCGAGCTGCGGGTGCTTGCGCTGAAGCGACTCGAGCTCTTGCTTGGCCGCAAGGTACGAGCCGCAGTAGAACGCGTACACCTTCATGTACTCGATGGTCGAGAGGAACGCATGCGACAGTGCGTGGAGTCGCGCGAGCGTGCCCGTGAAGCCGACGCCGAAGGGGTCTTGGCGAGATGGAAGAGACGAGAGAGGAGGAGAAGAGGATTGGAGCGGCTCAAGTTGGCGGAGCAGCTCGTCGTGGATACGGAGAATCGTCGAGGTCGCGTGGTGGAGTGCAGCCATGGCGCCCAAATCGATCTCGTGAATCTTGGCAAAGGCCCCGAGTGGCTCAAAGAATTGCGTGACGAGACCACGGAGCGCGGCGACGTACGAGGTCTCCGTCTGGGTGATCTCCCGGAAGAGCAAGTCGATCTGGGTGGCTTTGCAGGGCAGAGGGGGAGGAAGAGGAGCCGGGGGGCGTTGGGAGATAGTGGACGGGAGGACGGGGGATGTGGGCGGTGTGGCGTCGTGGTCTTGGAGCATGAAGGTTTCGAGCCGGAAGTAGGGAGGAGGAGAGGAGCGTTTGGGTGGAAGCTGTTCAGAAATCTGGTTGCTGGCCTCGCCAACACGAGACGTTGGTTTTTCATCGTCCTCACTGTCAGTTTCATTGTCTTGGTTGCTCTTGCGGCGGCAGGTGTTGGTGGCAAGCGTTGGCGTTGGCATCATGTTTGTTGGTGTTGGCTCGGCCGTGGTGGCTAGTGCCAACAACGCTGCCGGTGGTAGGCTCTGACCCATGGCGCGCATCGTCGCCGTGAGCATGAGCGATCCACGACGTGTGAGCATGGGCTGTGTTGATGGTGGCGGGAGTAGTGACGACTGACGCGCGGCAGGCACGACGATCACCGAGCTGCGCCGCGCCGGTGGTCGGATCTGCATTTGTTGGCTTTGGCGATTATGGTGATTAGGTGGCTCTACCAGTGCTGGGCACGGTAGCGTTGGCGAGAGCAGTGGTGAAGAGCGAAATCGGGAGTTGGACGCATGCTTGAAGGAGGTCTTCCTGGTTGTTGGAATTAGCGGTGGTGGCGAGGGAGAAGGCGGCATTTGGTTTGAAGTTTGGGGTTGCCTGTACATCGTGACGGTGGGTATGGGTGGTGGCATGTGCAAGGACTCGATACTGTGGGGTGTGGGCATGGTCATCAGCGGCTTTTGTGGCGATGTCTCAAGCATGACGAGTGGTGTCAGTGCGTATAAGCACCACCCGAGAACTGAGGGGCTGTACGGCCGAGAACGTTGAGAATATAGACCGGGACAGACACGACTTTCCCTTCGTCCTTCATGGTGTTGGATCAACACAACAAGTTAAGACTGGAGATAGCTGTCGGCGGAGATTTTTTTTCTTTGGTCTTGTCTGGCAGGGAGATCTCTTCCTTTCCCTATTTTTGGATGGTGAAGTCTGAGGAAACCGAGTCTTTTCTATCAGCCGCTGAGAGTCTCATTGTTAGACTCATGGCGTCATGGGAGGGGGAGGAGACTACGCGAGACGTTGGATTTCCAACGATTCAACAATGAGAGGAGAAAAATCATGCAATGGTGGTGGTGGATCGGACCTTTGGCATGGTCCCATAGACTCTATTACACAAAACGGTCTTACTCTTTTTTGTTCCAGCTTTCGCTTGCGCACCAACGACAACCAATATATTGGGAGTCGCTCACGTGCGGAGAGCGAAAGAAAACCAACGAATCGTTCTTTTGTTGGTTGGCCAACAAAACGATCCGCTGCTAACTCCATGCGTTCGGACGCGGGCCACGGAGGCCCGTCGTTCCGGCAGAGAGTCCCTGGAACAAGAAAACAGCACAACCGTTTTCGGTTCTCCGCTTCTTCTAATTTAGTGGGATTCGCCAACACCAGCGGGTTTGGCCTCGGGGTCGTAGCTCTGGAAGGCCTGCGAAAGATCTTTGATGAGATCCTTGGCGTCTTCAATGCCGATCGAGAGCCGCACGAGATCTTCGGGGAAGGCACGCGCCTTGCGGACCTCCTC
The DNA here is from genome assembly GCA_023335935.1 of Pythium phragmiticola. NCBI lineage: Eukaryota > Oomycota > Peronosporomycetes > Pythiales > Pythiaceae > Pythium > Pythium phragmiticola. The sequence goes on along the minus strand of JAADWA010000484.1, from coordinate 16,923 downwards.
TGGGATCGATGCGTGGCTCATGGCGCCTGGCAGCGAGATCAACGAGTTGACTGAGCCAAAGCTCACGGTGATCTTAAAAAGCTTGGTCGTCGACACAATGTGCTGCGCGAGCGCGAGCGAACCAGGCCGAAAGCACACGACCGAGCCGGCGCCTCGCGCTTGTGACTCATGGATGCGGCGCTCGGGAGAGTCACGCGGCAGCTGAGACGAGTAGTAGACGTTGGTCACGCTCGGGTGGTCAGCGAGGAAGCTAGCAACCTGCTCGGCGTTCTGCTGAGCTGCCAACACGCGTAGACTCATAGTCTTGACGCCGCGTAGCAGCAACCAGCAGTCGAACGGCGCGAGTCCCGTGCCCTCGGCGTTCTGGTAAAAGTACAGGTCTCGACACAGCTCCGGGTCCTTGCAGATGACAATGCCCGACATGGTGTCGCTGTGGCCGCAGATAAATTTGGTCGCCGAGTGGACGACAATGTCGGCGCCCAATGGGATGGGATTCTGGAGCACGGGGCTCATCATCGTGTTGTCGATCGACAGCAAAGCGCCAACGCTGTGGGCGACATTTGCCAACGCCGCGATATCACACACGCGTTGCATGGGATTCGTGGGGCTCTCCATCATGACCAACTTGGTTCTGTTGGAAATGACCGACGCGAGGTTCTTGGCGCCGTTCTCCCCTGACAAGTCGCAGTACGTGATTTGGACGCCATGGGACGCCGCGACCTTGCTCAGCAACCGGTACGTACCACCGTACGAGTCATCCGACAGCACAATTTCGTCGCCGGCGTGGGCGAGCCGTGACACGGCCGAGAGTGCGGCCATACCCGAGGTAAAGGCAAACGCGCGGTGGCCAAATTCCAACTCGGCGAGTTGGCGTTCCAACGCCGCGCGCGTAGGGTTCCCCGACCGCGTGTAGTCGTACGCGCCAAAGTTCGTGGCCGATGGCTGCGCGAACGTCGATGTCTGGTAAATGGGCATCGTCGACGAGCCGTGTGGGTCGTCCTTGCAGGCCTCGAACGACACTAGCCGCGTGCTCAGGCTCAGCTCGTCCGATTCCGCGGCGGCGGCACCTTCCTCTTCATCGGAAAGCGCCAACGTTTCGTTGCCATCTAAGTTCGTGCGTGTCGGCTTCTTGGTTGCGTTGGCATCTTCCAAGAGTTCGTGCTTCGCCACGAAAATTTTCTCGGGCTCGTCGCCGTCGCCCGACACGAGCTGTGTGACGTAGCTGCGTTCGAGAAGGAACTCGAGCCGCGATGCCAACGACGATTCGCTCTCGCTGGTGGCGTTGGCGTTGACATTGTTGGATTTCTTGGACGCCAACGGTTTGGCTGTGACTTCGTCCGCGGCGACGCGCTCGCGCTCGGTGCGCAGCGCTTTCTCGGCCTCAAAGAACTGGCGCGTGCGCAGGTAATCGCAAACGAGATCGAAGACCTCAGCCTCGCCCAGCGACTGCTGCAGGTGCGCGGAGGAAGACGCCATTGGAACTGATGACTCGACTTGGCGTTCACAGACACAGATTCTGTTGATGTTGGCGATCCGTTGGCGAATTTAGCGAGTGAGGTTTGTTGGCATTTTGTGCAGAAGTCTGCCGTCCAAGGAGGGTGCACCAGTGAATGCGCAATTGCTTGACGAGGACCGTATTCTAGCATCAGTACATGTTTGACCTTTGGGAATCAATTCTAACAGTCCACTTTATGTTAAAATTGTGAATGCACAAATCACCTTTAGATTGTTATTATTTCATAGGTGATCTACCATGGTAGCATACTGATACAACGTCAATACTTGAATTTACAGTACAACACAAAGTTTGTGCTGAAACACTGCTGACGGTGACGACTCAGCCTGGTCTGTTTCGATTGGCTCAGCAATCGGCACTCTAACCTACCCCTAAATGGGAGCTTGTTGGGGAGAAGATCTTGAGTCAAGATCTTCTCCCCAACAGTCAAGATTCTTGGCTGGTAATAGTGCCGACTTTGAAAGTCGGTATACAGATTGACTTCTGCATCATACCGGTACGGATATAATTTATACCGAAAGCTGTGGTGCGATCGGCGGTACATGCATGGATCGAATCTGGCGATCGTCTGTCAGTGACAGAAAGATCCAGGCGATACAGTGCGTGTAGTCTCCAATTGTTTTCATAGCTCTAGTTTACTTGCTTGATTCACATGGAAGGTCTCTGCCATCGGCGACAAGAGCTTCGTCGCTACAGGGGGCGATAAATGACAGTAAATCGCTTTCCGACATGGTTCCTGCCCGTGAACCCAAACTTCAACTTAATACTGATTGGTTGATAGTCCGGATTGTTGCCTCTGATCTCTTGGGCCAACACTGTGACGCCACTTTTGGCTCGGTTCAACTCGGCAGTGTTCACCCTGGCTGGGGGTGAACAGGTCTGCATCTCTTTGACGCCGCGTGTGCAGAAGCACGCAACGAGCGCGCTTCGTGTCTATCGGCATCGCCGGGATGACCAATTATCGCCTGACACCAAACGTTCCGTGGTCCACTGCAGATCAAAAGCTCCCTATTTCAACCAGATGGTGGCACATGAAGTACTGATACCGGTACTGGTTAGTCTTGCATGGTCTTGGGGCGACAAGGCGCATGAGGCGTCAGTCAGCATGCCACGCGCCTCATTACGGAACTGGAAATGTTATCCGTCCAGCATCATTGCTCTCAAAGTGTATGGCCCCTCCCTCCAAAATAAGGCCCAGATTTCCGCACGATGATGATGTCCCGCTATTCTGGCATTCACAGGATACGGTCATTATGTACGTACTGTAGAAAGCACCCAAGCTGCCATGAGAACATGCTTTCTGTGTTCACTGAGGCCACTGCACAAAAACACGCTAATAGAGTTCGGTGGCAATAGTGTCCGTAATTTACTGAAGGGGCACATCACGATTGGACAATCTGGGCCAGGGACCAAAACCATAACCATACTTCATTCAAGTTAGTCGTTTTCCGCAGAGTCTGTATCGGTAATATTACGGATCCATGGTTGGGTACGAAGTAATTTTCCGTCCACTATCAGGCCAATTCCCTCCACGTGTGAGGGGATGCGTTTTTCCCTCTGGCTGGCGCAGCGGATCCAATCCAGCGGAGACGCTGGACAACCAACAAACGCCAGCCACTTCGTATATTCCGCAGCTCCGGACAGGCCACCCTGTCCGATCAAGCTCTCCGGACGTCCAGAAGCTCCTCTCATCCAGCTCACGAGCCATGTGCAAGGCCACGACCAAGGGCGCCGCCGCGCCCGCCGCGAGCGAGAACCCCATGGTGCACCCCGAGAAGCAGCCGCACGTCAACGCCTTTGAGTCGCCGAGCGAGTTCCACTGGGTGGGCACGGACGAGCCCCACGCGACGCGCCGCAAGCTGATCCTGGCCAAGTACCCGCAGATCAAGGAGCTCTTTGGCCACGACTGGCGCACCAAGTACGTGGTCACGGCGGTCGTGGCGCTCCAGACGTACTGCGCGTTCTTGGCGCCGACGCTGAGCTGGCCCAAGTACATTGCGCTTGCGTACCTCATTGGCGGTACGAGCAACCACGCGATGATGTTGGCGATGCACGAGCTGTCGCATAACTTGGGGTTCAAGCGCATTCTGTACAACCGCATGTTCAGCATCTTCGCCAACTTGCCCATCGGCGTGCCGTCGTCCGTGTCGTTCAAGCGGTACCACATGGAGCACCACCGCTACCAGGGCGAGGACGGCGTGGACGTGGATTTGCCCACGACGTGGGAGGGCAAGATCTTCAACAACACGCTCACCAAGCTCTTTTTCGTGTTTTTCCAAGTGCTGTTCTACAGCTTCCGGCCGATGCTCGTGAACCCCAAGACGCCCGGACTGTGGGAGGCCTACAACTGGCTCGCGTGCGTGGCGTACAACTACTTTATCTACACGGCCGCCGGTCCGTGGGGACTTTTCTACCTGCTCTTTGGCTCGCTGCTCGGCTCGGGGCTCCACCCGGTCGCCGGCCACTTCATCGCCGAGCACTACGTCTTCATTCTCGGCTACGAGACGTACTCGTACTATGGCATCCTCAATTGGCTCACGTTCAACGTCGGTCTCCACAACGAACACCACGACTTTCCGTATGTGCCGGGGTCGCGTCTCCACAAGGTCCGTGAGATCGCACCCGAGTTCTATGAGAATCTGCCGCAGCACAAGTCGTGGACGTGGGTGCTCGTGCAGTACATTTTCAACCCCAACATTGGCGCCTTCAGCCGCGTCAAGCGCAAGACGCTGTCGGAGGAAGAGAAGAACAAGATGAAGACTGACTAGAGACAAGGCGATTTGCAGTTGGCTGTCGGCGAGGGGCAGCGTAGAGTGGATGGAGAAACGCGATTTGCTGGTGTTGGCTGTCGAAGCCGACGGCGGCATGTGCGTCTCCCACTCCATTTTGTTGGATACAGAATACATGACGCATTTGATTTTACTACGTAGTATGCATGTGACTCGTGAGAACTTCACCCGTCAGAATCAGCACTATTGGTTCACAAATGGGTACAGTAGTCCTGCATGCCAAGTAGTACTACTGTAGTACTAGTAGTATCGGATTGGTTTGTGTATATTTTGTCGACATGATGGTAATGGGGAATACAGCAAGACTTCTTTTCTTTTCAGCAACTGGGACATCATGGGTCGAGCGGCATGCTGTCCTCACACGTCTAGCGTACCTTGGGCGCGTTCGGGTTACCAAGTGTAAACAACCGTGGCGCGATCGACATCGACATGAGCTCCTGGAAGAGCAGCTTGCATGCGTATGGAATGTGGACCTGGGAGATCTGCGTCTTGTTGCGGCACGTGCGGCACTCAAACGTCATCTTGCGCAGGTTAGCGATCGCAATGATGCCACAGATATCACACACGTGCACACGGTACGCGTCCGAGTTGGCGAAGAGGCGGTCCATGAGGAAGTTGGCCGAGCCGTGCGAGATCAAACAATCGCGCTCCATCTCTCCCATTCGCAACCCGCCTTCACGGGCACGACCTTCCATGGGCTGACGCGTGAGCATGGTCACAGGACCGCGCGACCGCGAGTGGATCTTGTCGTCGACCATATGCTTCAGACGCTGGTAGAACGTCGGGCCGATAAAGATGTGGGCAGTCAGTGGACGCCCCGTGTGGCCGCTGTACAACACTTCGTTACCATGGCGCTGGTAGCCGAGGTTGTGGAGCGTATCGGCGACGGCCTGCACAGTCACATCCGTGAACGGCGTGGCATCACCTTCGTCACCCGTTTGAGACGACACCTTACCGAGCAAACACTCGACCAAGTGACCGACCGTCATACGCGACGGAATAGCGTGTGGGTTCACGATGATATCGGGGGTGATCCCCTCGCACGTAAACGGCATGTCTTCGTGGCGGTACGTCATTCCGATCGTTCCCTTCTGTCCGTGACGTGACGCGAACTTGTCACCGATCTGCGGAATACGAATGTTGCGGAACCGCACCTTGGTGAACTTGAATCCATCGGCGTTTGTAGTGAGCATGACCGTGTCGATAATACCGTTTTCGTGCGACCGCAGCGCCGTACTCGCATCACGCTTCATGAAGCGCTGCTCGAGTGTCGATTCCTCCGACACTGGAAGCGGCGAGGTCTTGCCGATAATGATATCGTTACCACTCACACGCGTACCGGGTGCGACCAGTCCATCGGCATCGAGCTTGTGGTAACTGCCGTTGCGGATACCCGTGCAATTATCGCGAGTCGGCTTTTCAAACTCTTCACAGGCCCCGCCAATGCCACCGCTGGGACTCTTGTTGCGCTCCTGGTCAATGTAGCAGCGGTAGTAAGTCGAACGGAAAAACCCGCGATCGATCGCGCTCTGGTTCATAATCAACGAATCCTCCTGGTTGTAGCCCGTGTACGTCGCAATGCCGACAATCGCGTTGATGCCGGACGGCAATTCTCGGAAATGCAAATACTCCATCGCACGGGTCGTGACCAGTGGTTTTTGCGGGTAATTCAGCACGTTAGCCATCGTGTCCATGCGTGCACGGTAATTGGACGCGTAGATACCCATAGCTTGCTTGCCCATGGCCGACTGGTACGTGTTACGCGGCGACTGATTGTGGTCGGGGAACGGAATGATACTCGCACAGATTCCCAGAATCATCGACGGATGAATCTCACAGTGCGTGTACGGGTTCGCGCCGTGTCCAACATCCTTGGGCTCCATCGCAATCATACACACTTCTTCTTCTTCCGTATCGATCAACTCGACGACACCATCCGTCAGCAGATTGTGCCATCTGTAGTTGGTCTGCTTGTGGTTTTGCAGCTTGACAACTTGGTCCTTCTGGAGCAGCAACTGATTGTCTTCGACAATGAAAAGGGGGCGACACACGCGGCCGGCGTCGGTGTAAATGCGCAGTTCCTTGTTCATGAGATCGCGAATCACAGAGACTTCAGCATCAATGTCGACACATCGGCGCAGTGAGCGCAGCGTGCGCACGAGTTCATTCGGCTCGCGATGGACACCAACCCAGTTGCCGTTGACGAAAATCTTGGTCGCGTACGGCACAATCTGCGGCTTGATTTCTTCCAGGTTTTCCGTGGCCCACTCTTCGAGAAACTCGAGAATCGGCAGCTGCGGCGAGCCGACCGAGATGTACGCCATCAACGCCAAGTTCTTCACAAGCCCGACGGCCTGACCCTCTGGCGTCTCGGCAGGACAAATCATGCCCCAATGTGTGTTGTGGAGCTGACGCGGCTGCGCCTGCTTGCCTTCACGACCCAGCGGCGTGTTGAGACGACGCAAGTGCGACAGCGACGATGCGTACGTCAGCCGGTTCAACACTTGCGAAACACCGGCCTTGGACGCGGTCTTCTGCATGCCCCAGTTACCCGTCGCAAGCGAGTACCGCAATCCGTTCGTGATCGTACGCGAACGAATCGCCAACGTAAGGTTAAAGTCCTTGCCGTTGTCAACACACTTTTGGAGGAATGACTTGACATCCTTCGTGAGTTTCTTGAACAACACACGGAAGAGACCACCGAGCAGTGGACCCGCGAGATCGAGGCGCTTGTTGCCATAGTGGTCTCGATCATCTTCGCCGAGGCGACCCAGCGAACACATGAGCAGCTTGTGGACGACGTAGCCGAGGAAATAGGCCTTTTTGGTCTCGTTGTGGTCGGCAACACCGACGTGCGGAAGCATTTCCTTTTGAAGAATCTCCTGTGCATACCGGATACGATCAGCTTTGCTCACGTTGATGGCACTGCCTCGTCGGCCAATGAAATCCAGCGCGACTTCCTGCTCCTGGATCACAAACGCCTCCTCGAGCGACGGCTTGAAGCGCTCCATGAGCTCGGCATCCGAAAAGTCGTAACAAATGTGCTCCAGAATCTCACGGTCGGCCACAAACCCGAGCGCACGGAAAATGATGACGACCGGAATGTCTTGGCGAATGTACGGAATCACGGCGCGGATCTGGTTGCCCGTGATCGCGCTCTTGCCGCCGCTGCGCTGGTACATTTGCACGTACATTGTTGACGTTGGACGCACGCCGTGCTCGACGTGGGAACGCGTCTCGCAGACCCAGCTGTACTTGGATGTGCCGCTCTTGCGGAAGCAGTAGACGTGGTTGTTACTCATGCGTTCTTGGGCAATCAACACTTTCTCACTGCCGTTGATCACAAAGTACCCGCCCTGGTCGTACACGCACTCGTTGAGTTCCGTGAGTTCCTTGTCGGTCTTGTTCGTCAACACGCAGTACTGCGAGCGCAGCATAATGGGCACCATGCCAATGAACTCCTTGGGCGTTTCGACCTGCTCGTACGGCTCCATGTCCTCCAGAACTGCCGTGCCCGTCGCAGGCGCGTGGAACTTGCGGCATACCACATCCACATAGAGCGGTGCGGCGTACGTGAGGTTGCGCAGTCGCGCTTCGTGGGGAAACATGACGCTCGTGGATCCGTCGGCTTCCGTCATCGTGGGCTTCGAGAGGTAGATCTGGCCAAACGAGATCTGGTAGATCGTGTCGGTGTTCGCCTTGGCTTGGCCGGGGTTGTACTGCGACTCGGGGTTGATCCGAATCGACCGCGAGTCTTCGACGAGCTCTTGCATCGTGTTCTGGATAAACTCGTCAAACGAGTCCAACTGTTGGCGCACAAGCCCCTTCTCTTCAAAGTAGGCCGAGATGACGGCCCAGGCATCTTCCTGGGAGACGTTGGCGCCCGCGTGGAGCCCCATGCCGCCCATGCCGCCGTCGTCCAGGCGGTCGTCCTGCTCATTGTCCGAGTCATCCCACGCCATTTTCGGTTGTTGGTTTTCCACCACCGAGCCAAAAGCAAGAGTGAGCCAGCAAGAGGGGGGGCGAAAAGGTGGCGGGGGGAGGGGAGGATAGGTTCATCCACAAGGGAAACAAGAGTGATGGTCAGGCCAACTGCGAACTTAGCGAAGAGAGAAATAACCTCACGGGTGGCTCAAGTGGGTTTGAACCCCACCCAGCGGGGATGGGTTAAAAATCAAGTTGGTGTGGTAGTGGTGTGGTGAGGACACTGCCATGAAAAACTGGTTGTCACGTCGCGTGTCACGAAAAGACGAAAAAGACGGGGTATTCTGTCGACTGTACTGATTTAGCGACGAACCTCCCAACTCATTCCATGCCGCGCAAGCGCCGCCACACCAGAGAGCGTCGTCGGTTGCCGAGAGTAACTCACACACACTATAGCAAACAGGCGACCGACTGAGCGCGACTCTGCCAGAACGGTTCCACGGAAGACCGAGATCCCAGTTCGCAACTTGTTCCCCGTTCCACCCACGGGTCCCTTCGTAGTATCAAACAAATCGGTTCCCCCAGTGTTCCGCACGTCCAACAAAAGTCCAACGAGATGACGGCGAGCAGCTCCGAGCCCGCGGCCATTGACTGGATTGAGTGCGAGGTGCTGCGCCACCACGGCAAGGGAGTCGAGCTGCCATCGGCAGCCGACTCCAACAATTCGCTCTGCGAGTTCCTGCGCGATGGCCGCGCGCTGTGCCTCTTGGCATCGTCGCTCGCCGACGATGTCAACAATGCCAACAAAAACGACCAAGAATTCGCGCTTCCCAAGAAGATCGAAAAGTCGATGCACCAGCTCTCGACCTTCCACGGGCTCGAGCGGATCCATTACTTCATCCGCTGGTGTCGCGCCGCCGCGAAACTGGAGGAGCATTTGGTGTTTACATCGGTCCAACTGTTGGATGAAACCAACGCCGACGCCGTGCTCGCGACGGTCGACGCGCTGCGCACGCGGTTCCGCCCCTCGTTTGTCTCGACTGTCAAGCCCGCGCCCGTGGCGCCGTCGCCAGAGGATGAGGAGGAAGAGGACAACAATGCGACGGAAAACGACACCGAGACTTCGTCGGTCACGTCGTCGCGGTCGTCGACCGCGCCTGCGTCTTCTTCTTCACTAGCGAACAAACTCAATGCGTTTCTGACCAAGGTGCCGCCGGCGCCTCCGACGATCGCGCCGACCGTCGAGCGCCAGACGTCGCTGTCCAACTCGAGCATCAACAGTCGCGACTCGCGAGTGGCGTCCGTCACAAGCAGCGAGCGCGCGGACGACGACGACCAAACCAGTGAGAGCAGTTCCGAGTCTAGGAACCGATCATCTTCCAACAGTCGCCTCTCGGCGTCTCCGCGCGTCTCCAAGCTGAAACTTCCCGGCGCGTTTGCCTCGCTCGCGACCGTCACGATCCCGCCGCCCCCGGTCGAAGAAGAGGAGCCACCAGTTGTGGAAGAGGAGCCGGTCGCCGTCACTGAAGAGGTCAACAGCTCGACGCCCAACCGCGACGCCGTCGACGACTTTGACGAACGCATCAAGGTCGTGTCCAAGCTCGAGATCCCCATGGTCTTTGGGCGCCAACGATCGGCGTCGAGCGTCGACGAGTCGAGCAGCGTCAAGAGCGAAGGCGGCGAGTCGGCCAAGGCGTTGCCGCGGTCCGTATCCAAGCTCAAGATCCCCAAGGCGTTTGCCGGTGGGGCCGGCGACGAGGCTCCTCCTCCACCGGTAGAGGAGGAGCCCGCCGCTCCCGTGGTGGAGGAACCCATTTCCAACTCGCCCAAGTCCAAGCTCGCGGCGTTTGCCAAGACACTTGCGCCAACACCACCACCGGCAGAGCCCGTCCCAGCCGAGGAGACCAAGCCAAAACGAAAAAGCAACGGCAAGCTCAAGATCCCGGCGGCGTTTGGCAAGGCTGTGGGAGACACACCGGCCGCCAAGGCCGCCATCGCCAAAAAAAAGCCCGTGACCAAGCTCTCGGCGTTCTTGAGCACAGTGGAGAATAACGTGCCACCGCCGATCGAGGCCAAGCCCGAGAAGCGGTTTGCGTTCCCAATCCCCGGTACGGAAGAAGCCAAAAAGCCCGCGAAAAAGCCCGAGCCGGCGAAGCCCGCGGTCGCCAAGGCGGCGGCCAAGTCTGTTAAGCTTATGGCGTTTATGACCAAGGTCGTGGCGGCGCCACCGACGATGGCACCGCGCATTGAGAGAGATGTGCCCGACCACCCTCACGAAGACGAGACGGAGCCGTCTGTAGAGACCGCCGTCGTGGAGGAAGAGAAGACGACGCAGCCACTGTCCGCTCGAGGGTCGGCACTGGCGGCTTTCATGAAGAAGGTAGTCGTGGCGCCACCGGCGCCCGCGCCACGCGTCGAGAGGGACGAGCCAGCGGAGCCGGTGAAGGAGAAGGCTGAGGAGATTGTGACACAAGAACCGGCGGCTGCGACGTTGACGGTGGAGCTCGTTGAGGAGGAATCGTCAGTGGATCCGTCGCCCAAGGCCAACAGGCTACTGGCGTTCCTGGCAAAGAACGAGAGCCCCAAGGCGCCGTTGTCTGAAGCTGACGAGGAGGAGAACGCAGACGACGACACAGCACAAGAGGAAGAAGAGGAAGCTGCTGCTGCTCACGTCCCCACAGAGGAGAATGTCGAGGAGGAGGCCCCCGTGTCCGCTGTGGTGGACGACGACGACGACGACGACTTTGCTCGCCCCGTGGTGAATGCGGACCCCGACCACGACGTGATTGTCGAAGTCTCTGGGGAGCTCACGCACGAAGCGATTCTGCGTCGGAGGCTTTCGCTGTCGTCGCCTCGTGCAAAGCCCAAGACGATTGCGGCCCGCAAGCTCTTTCCCGATGACGAGGAAGAGGAAGAAGACGCTTCTGTCCGCAAGTCGACCGAAGCGGGACAGACCAAGCTCCAGCTACAAGCCGAAAACGAGTCGCTGAAGCAGAAGCTTGTGAGCGTCGAGGCCGTGGTCACGAGCCAAGCCAGCTCCATCGAGACCCTACAAGCCGAGCTCAAGGCGCTGCGCAAACAGCTCGAGACGCAGACTCAGCAGGTCACGGCCGTGCAGCAAACGTTGGCCGAGCAACAAATCGTAGTGACGCAGGCCAAGGAAAGCGAAGAGGCCGCGCGGTACGCGGCTCGCCAAGCGTTCACTGCTCGCGACGAGGCCGAGGAGGCACGCCGCAAGCTTCAGGAAAAGCTCGATGAACTGACAAGGGCAGCTTAGTTAATTGGGCTCCGTAATAATCGATGCGTTTCATAAAATCACAATTGGATTCAAGCGCGTCTAAGAAAAAGCTGGATAGTATCAGATTGAGTCGGTCTGATACCCGGCGAGCGAGCGGCGCAAAATGAGCGCGGCGCCGAATCCAACGAATATGAAGAAGCACACGATGGCCGCAACCAGGCCCAACAGTTGGAGGCGGCTCGTGAGGTATGCGTGGACGTCTCGGCGGGACCACTCAGGGCAGCGGCCGCACTCAGCAATGTCGTTGCGGTCGGATCCCTGGTCTTCTGGAGACGGCACCAACAGCGTCCATCCGGGCTTCTCGCACTTGTTGGTTTTCTTGGTTTTGCTGGTTTTATTATTGCTGGAGTCGCAGGCGTACCACGACTTGGTTTGTGGGTCCTGCGTGATGCCCGTGCAGATGGAGACGTTGGTGTCCGTACAGTTGGTACAGCCGGACAATTCCATGGTACACGCGATGGCTTCGGTGTCGTGGGTGAGTTGATCCGAGAACGTAAACGCGGCAACGGCGCACACGAGCAGCGCCGTGAGACACGCACCAATGCCAACAATGTACTAATTAAAGGCAAGAAACCAACAGTTAGTGTTGGAACCGAGACAAACCAACAAGACAAAAACGTACCAGGAGCAGCATCGAGCGACTCTTGGCGCGCGCGCCTACGATACCGAGTCCAGCCAACGCGATGAGCAGAGTACCGGCGACGAGGAAGACGATCGCGATCCACTGGTGACCGCTTGTCGCGGGTTCGTGCTTGGACTGGACGACGGCCGCGAAAATGATGAGCACAGCGCCGAGCAGACAGAAGACAGCGTTGAGCACAGTTAGTAAACTCTTCATGACGATGGGCACGGTCACGATGCGCACGACGCAGTACATGGCCATTAGCACCAGCGCGAGGCACACGAGTCCCAGGATGCCCAACAAGACGAATTGACGATGCACAAACTGGGTCGTGGCCTCGAAGCCATCGCGGCAGCACTCCTTGGAGCGGAGATAAGCGAGTACGGGCGACGTCCAATTGTGTTTGAGCCATGCGACCATCGAGTCCTGGAACGCGAGCGCCGCGTATGAGGCCACAAAGAGCACTGTGAGCAGTACAAAATTGGCGAAGAAATAGCCCATGAGCAGCGCCGACTTGTCGCGGCCAGCGCCAACGAAACCAACGAGCGAGAGTAAGACGACCAAAAAGCCAACGCTCGCCAGAGCGGCGGCACTCGCGTGTAGACGAGCGACGAGCGAGACATGGATACCCAGCACCAGCAGCGCCGCACCGCCCGCGAGCGTGAGCAGCGTTAGCGCGCGCAGCGCCTTCCGGGACGGCCGCATGCTGAAAAACTGTTGGAAACTCTCGATGGAGAGGTGTGGGGGCGTTGGTTTCGCGCCCGATGGGTTGGATTCTGTTGGACGTTGGTTCTCTTTTTGTTGGCTTTGGGACCGTACTGTAGACGCACGTGCGGGATTGTGCGAGCCAAAAGTGTTTTCTCCAAGAAGCAGGCAGTTTCCGAGCGTCCCAACCTGAGTTGAACCCTTCGCCTGGATTTCATCCAATCAGAAACCACATAACAATTATTCTAGCCAATCATGATTACATTGTATCATCCATTTTCACAGGTTTTCAAACCCAACCAGTTCAAGGTCGGACCCTGCACAGCAAAGGTATTACTATATAGAGGTGTAGCCATCTCTCGGATCTCTCTTTGTGTGGCGCTTCTTCCTCCTTCCTCTCTCTCTCTCTCTCTCTCTCTCTCACACACACACACACACATGGATGCACGCATAACGGGGAGCTTTTGTTTGGTCTCGTTTTATGTCTCTACTAATGGCACTAGGTTGGTGGGGGGTAGATTCGGGTCAGCGGAGACGAGAACGCTCTCGTTAGTTCTCGTTCTCACTGCTCTCGGGAGACGACGACTCTTGCTTGATCGCACGGCGCATGTACAACGGCTGCTCGTACGCGAGGAACGACTGCTCGAGCACCTTTTCGTCCACCGAGGGCGTTGCGCTGACGCCGAGGAACTTTTCGGACACATACTTTTCACTGACGGCCTTGGCCTTGTCGCGCTGAGTCTCCATGAGCTCGCACTCGGCGAGATGGAGGCGATTGAGATCCATCACGCACGCTTTCAGCTCCCACGCATTGAACCGCGTGAAATGGTGGAGCGTAGGTGTCCATGGCTGTTCTTCGTTGGTCATAACGCGCGATAGATAGATGGCCGCCGCCGCGATCATGGACGGGCGGTACTCTAGCATGTGGTAGTAGAGCATCGCAAAGTCACACAAATACTGCGAGCCAGAATGAGGGGTCCGTCAGTCTCTCTCCATCTACAGTATGAGTGGGTCACAGAGACCGAGAGTACCACACACCTGAACGAGGAAGCGCTGTTTGTCGGTGGTGCAGCCAGCGCGCGTGAAGCGCGGCAAGAAGCCGTGGCACGTTGTCGACGCTATACGGTACTCGAGTGCCTGGAGGACTTTTGCTTCCATTTCTAGCATCTAATCAAAATATACAAAAATATTCAGTGAGCGACCGCGGTGGAACCAAGGAGACCGTGCCCACTTCATACCTCTTCGGATGTATACGTCTGGTCCGAGATGTAGACAAACTCGTCGACGTTGGGACCGTATACCTCTTCAAACTTGGCCGCGATCATCATACACGCGCAGCCGAGCAACTGAAACTGCTTGCGGTTGATTTTGAAGGTCGCAAGGCAGCGGTCCACGAGGTTGACCGTCTTGTGGAACGTCTGCGAGTCGAGCTCGTACTCTTCGCCGACTTCGACGAGCCAGTCGATCAAAATCGTGCGCATCTTTTCATTGATGTCGAGCTGCACAGTGCCAATGTAGTCGGTCGCCGGGCGGTACTTGTCTTCGTGCTGGAAGTGGAAGCGGTCCATGTCACGCGCGATTTTGACGCAGTAGATGGCCGAGTCTTGGAACGGCGCATCAATGTCACGGATCTGCGACCGGTACGTTTCTTCATCAAAGCCCGAGTCTAGTCAGTAACAAAAAAAGAAGTCAGTAAGACGTCTCCGCTGGAGAAAGGCAGGCGCACATCGTTCACCTCGATGGTCAAATGTGAACAGGATAGGCCGTGGCTGGTATGGAGGTACTTCTCCTGTGGGGGACGGCGACGCAACAGGAGCTGGCTGCGGTGCCTGAAGTTCAGCTACTGATGGCTTTGTCTCGGCCTGTGGTTCTTCTGTTGGTGCAGCGACCATCGTCGGCGTGGGCTCTGGCTGGCTCGTCTCGGCCTTGAGCGTTTCCGCGCACTCCATCTCGACATCCGGACAAGCGGCTGCCGTCGCCTGTGTGGCCTCCTTCTTCTCACGCTTCACCGTTGGTTGCGTCGTCGACGACGGCTTGGCCTTTGCGGTCGCAGCCGTGGTAATCGACTTGAACGAGAGCAGACGCGTCTGCACTTTCCCGCTCGTGGTCGAGTCGTCCGCAGCGTTCTCTCGGCGCCGCTTGGTCGCCGCCGCAGTCGACGCATGGACTCCTGCCGCTCGTGAGCCACGCGCGCGTACATTCGCTGTCATTGCTGTGGTCGCTGTTGGCGGCAACTGGCTCATAGAATTGGCGCTGCGCTTGACGCCACGCGCCGCCAAACTCGCGTTCGTCGACGGCTTAGAGACGCCACCGCCCAACGGTTTCTTGGTGACATCGCTGGCGTTGATCTTGGCGTTGGTCTTGGCGTTGGCGTTGGCGTTCGTGCCGCGCGTGTGGCTGTTGCTGATGTCCTGGAGAGCGCCGCGCTTGCGCTTGCGCGAATCGACCAACGCGTTGGCGTTGGCGTTCGCTGCTTTGGCGCGCACGGCCGCGACGCCCGAGGTGATGCGCGTAGATTCCATGGCGAGAGATAGAGAGAGAAGAGGAGGAGGAGAGGAGAGGAGTCGGCGTTCGTTCCTTTCTCTCAATACACTGTTTGTGTACGTTTCCCTCAACCAGGGAATTGAAGCTTTCTCCCCAACTGCCCCGACTTGAAAAATGGGAGCGAAAACGCAAGTAGAGATGACCTGGATCAAGGTGGATGGATTTATGGCAAGTGAAAAGGAGGGGCGAAGTGGAAATGTGGTGTTGTTTGAATTTTGAAAGGGTATACTGAAACCAAGTCAGGACCAGCTGGAGGTGTGGGCAAGCACAAAACACCCGCGAACAGTGCATTTTTGAATTCAAAGCTGTAACTACCTGTTACCAACATGTAACAGTTCCATCACTCAAATAGGTTCCTAACGGACAATCATCAAGCGACATGGCGATGAAAATCCCCCAAGAAGAGAACGCCAACAAATGGGCCGTGTCTTCAAGATCTACTTGGACAGCGCCAAGGTCTTCAGCTGCCGCGAGTGCAAGACCCACTTGACGACCGCCGAAGACATCATCTCCAAGGTGGGTACGCCGTGAGGTTACGCTGGGAAAGGGTACAGTGCAGCACTGAGGAGATCCCACTCCATTAAGCAGAACTTCCAAGGCCGCTCGGGCAAGGCGTACCTCTTCGACACGGCCATCAACGTCACGCTTGGACCGCCAGAGGAGCGCCTGCTCATGACCGGACTCCATGTCGTCGTCGACGTGTATTGCAACACGTGCTGGAACCATCTCGGGTGGAAATACGTGCGTCTTCCCATAGCGAGACCAGACCACCCACCATTGGTGCTGACATTTCTATGGGGCTGTAGGAGGAGGCCGAGAAGGAATCCGAGAAGTACAAGATCGGCAAGTTTGTGCTCGAGCTCGCGCAGACCCACCGCTGCGACTGAAGTCAGTACATTACTATATATATATCGGAATCTCTCTCATTCTCCTGTGTCTCTCTACACTCTCATGGGAGGAAGCCGCTCTCATACCGCTTCAGGCGTAGCTGCTCGAGCGGGTAGAACGCCGCGCGCACTTGCTTGCCGCCAAAGAACCGCCCGTGCATCGCACGCTTGGCCTGCTGCGCGCCGTCCCTCGCGAGAAACACGACAAATACGCGCACGTGGTCCTCGAGCTCCTCCACTGCGACGCGTTCGACGGTGCCAAAGCGACTGCACTCGTCGCGCACTTCGTCGGCGAGCTCGTCGTCCACGTCTCCTTTGTCGACCATGTTGAGGAGGCACAGACAGCGGCGCTCGTCCGTAGCGTTGTCGGCAGCTGCGACGTCTTTCTCCACAGTGGGAGGAACAGCAGTAGCTACTCTCTCGCCACTCGTGGGGACCACGACCTTGTCCTGGCTGAGCGTGAGGTTGATGAGCATGGCCGCCGGACTGGCCTTGCCCACTTTGAGCTTCTGGCCAGCGAGCTCAAAGCCGTTCATGTGCTGAATCGCATTGCTCGCCGACGTCTCGTCGGCAAACTCGAGAAAGCCATAGCCGCGGTGCTGTGCGTGAGGCAGTATGAATACAGTGAGACTAACGGT
>JAADWA010000483.1:0-23565 GCA_023335935.1 Pythium phragmiticola | reverse complement strand
CGCTGACCTCTTCGCTGGCGGCTCACCACTGTGTGCGTCTGTCGAGAAGAATGCGTCGCTCACGGCGTCGCTCAAGAGCTGGTTCCATTTGGACTGCTCGCTGGACGCACCGACCCATGCGTATCCGGTCGAGCGCGAGCGCGAGTGGCGGGCTGCAGCCCAAGAGAGCCTTTTCTGATTTCAAGAGCGAGCCGTTGATACGAGCACGCAATTGGACAAGACACTTTCCTCTTGTCCTATTGAGATTGCCGTTGACCGTTGACACACGGTGATCCACAATGTGCACCTCAATACTACATCATATCACCTATAAAACCTATAAAACTCCCATCCTTTCTTCGGCGGAGGCTCTTGTCACGCATCCTCGTCGGGTCTCACTGCGAACGGACTGAGGGCGGCGCCGCCCGACCATCGTCACATAGAAGCCAAGCAGCACAGCAGATCTAAATAACGAAGCCGATGTGGTCGCATGCGCCACTGCTGTCGTTTAGTGGTTCATCTATTCCTGGATCGGATCGCCCCAGCATCTTCTAGCCATCTTATTCCAGGCATCAGGAATGAAGCCCTTTCAGAAGACACTTTCCAAGTCCACAGAAGTCGAGCCAGCACCGGACAATCGTCAGCCCACGAAAACCTGAAGCCGTGTAACTCGACCCATTCTGGCCGTGTCTCCCAACCTATTCATCGCAATCTGGTGGTTTATCCAGTTCGCGTGTGCGCATCTCCATGTGCCGCCAATTATTCAAACGTTCTCGTCGCTCGAGATACGCAAGATCTACAACTCGACTCTTGATGTGTGGGACAAGTCGGCTGAACTTCGGGACGACCTCCACCGCGAGCTGCTGTCGCTCTTTGTGTGCGACTCCAACTTCTTGAACGCCGAACTCCCGGTTGACATCATGAGCGCTAACTTCCCCACACAATTATCGGACATTGAATTCTCGGGCACGAATCTCGCTGGTTTGCCGAGCGATCTTCACGAGAAATGGCGGAAAACTGCTCTTCATTCTAGAGCGCAGCCCTTCGATCGTGCAGGTTCCCGTGACCCTGCCAAAGACGAACCAAGCCTTCGGCATACTGATGCTCGACGAGAACCCGCTGGAGACGTTACCGCGCACCATTGGCAGTCTGAGTAGACTCTTTCATGTCGGCATCCCGTTCATACCATTCACGATGCTTCCTGAGTGGATGAATACCACGGCAGAAACTGATCCAGTCACGGGGCAACCGATTACTCCGATTTGGGGACGAACTCTACTTATGGCCGAAGGCACAGTATTGTGCGGCAATGCTACCGACCGCCAAGACTCCGCATTACCTCAACGGCTGCACTTTATGAATGTGGCGTGCTCTGTCGTGCCCCAGAACTTGTAGGCGATTGTCGACGACTTGGGACAGCGCATCAGGTATTTCCAGCCAGCCATCACAGGCATGTACTTCGTGGTCGGATACCAGGCCTGCGAGATGCTTCGCACTACTGTATATCTTCAGCTCCCTTGGTGAAGGTCCGAGCATACTACTCCTTAGTGTAAAGGTCCGAGCGTACTGCTCCCTGGTGAAGGTCCGAGCATACTGTTCTTGGTGAACTGCTATTGTCACGCATCACAGCTCCGAGTACAGATCCCGATAGAACTCGCGCACCGTGCTTTGGTTTCGCACGGTCTCGGGTGAGTTGAGGCTGGGCACGGCAGGTATCGGGCGTCGCTCGGTGGCCAAGTGCGTTCGCTCGCCATGCACTCTCGATGACGATGGAGGTGGTGTTGGTATGGGCATTTGGCGTTGAGGGCGAGCGTCTCGAGAAGGCGGTGGCCGAGAGTCCTCGAGGTCTTCTATGCGCAGGCTCTTCTCTCGCACGAGGTGGCGCTGGTACCGTCGCTCGGCCTCTGTGCCCGCCATATTCAAAAACGAGCCACGCAAGTAGAGATCGTCGCGACTGCGGCGACTGTCGGCGTGGACGCTCGCGTCGGTCACGCGCATGCCGACACTACCGTCGCTCGCACGGCCCTCGTCACCCGCCGTCTTAAACGGCTGCGTAGTGGAACCACGATTCCGAATGAGCCCGTCATAGTTGTAGGCGTGTGCGGCGATGAAGGACTGCGAGTCCAGCTGGACACGTCCTCGCGGCTCACGGTGGTGCCGAGCGTGGAGCTGACCGGCCGCGTGCCGCCGATCGTGGCGGTCCCGTTGTCGATCCTGCTGGTTGTTGTAGTGCTGCAGCTCGCGTCGCTGGCGCCGGTCAATGAGATCGTGCTCGGCGTTACGGAGCCCCCTTCTCGGTTCGCCGCTGCACGCCGTCGGAATGTCAGCACGGATCAGACACCGCACACAAAAAGGCACCGACTCGGCAGTCTTGGTCGTGGCATTTAACCGGCTCGTAGTCTTGAGTGAATAGCACGTGCGGCACACGCTCTTGCGGCAAATGCCGCAGATCCGGAGTGGGCTCGTTGCAGTGCCAC
This sequence comes from Pythium phragmiticola, assembly GCA_023335935.1. Lineage (NCBI taxonomy): Eukaryota > Oomycota > Peronosporomycetes > Pythiales > Pythiaceae > Pythium > Pythium phragmiticola. The sequence goes on along the minus strand of JAADWA010000483.1, from coordinate 21,109 downwards.
GCGTGGCGCGGCACCGCAGACATGTCTTGCTCTGCTGCACCGGCGCGTCTCGGCAGTGGTCGAGCATCTTGGCGAGGATCTTGGCCTCGCAGCACACGAGTGCGTTCGAGACCATGAGAACGCGCTGGGCGAGCACGTGCTCGGATTCGCGCTGCACGGACGCGGTCGCCTGGCCCCAGTACTCGCCGAGAATAAAGCACAGCACGAGATCGTCGCTGACCTTGCGGAAGAGATAGCAGAGCGCAAAGGGCTCGAGCCGCTGGATGTGCTGCGGTGCCTTGCGCTCGCGATAGAGATGGCTGACCGTGCGCAGCTGCGTGGGCGTGGGCCAGTCGGCGTGGTCCGGGATCGCATACACGATGTGGTACGCGACCTCCGTGTTGTCGCTGTCGAGCGTCATGCCCATGCGCTCGAATGTGAGCAGGTCGCGCTGGAGACTGCCGCACTGCGTGGCGACCCACTTGACACCGGCAAAGCGGAACGGCGTCTCGGGCCCGCGCTTCTCGAGCGCCTGCAGCACGGCGCCGTCGAGCACTGGCTCGCCCGTGAGCACGGCCTCGTTGCCCAGCAGGTCTTCGTGGGAGTCACAGTAGAGACCGCGCGTAATGTCTTCGAGCCGACCGTGGAGGTAGCCCGTGCCGGCGAGCCGCGTCGAGCTCGCGGCGTTGGCCGCGTCGCCAATGTGGCGCGACACGGTGAGCGGCCCGCGCGTCGCGAGCGCCCGCCAGAGTTTCGAGTCGAGCGAGCCGTTGTACCGCCCGAGCGCCGCGATGGCCTCGCACAGGAGCGTGTCGCACTGCTCTTCCCACGTCCAGCGCTCCGAGGTCGCCATTCTTATTCTAATCCTAATCTGGAGCTGACACGATGTGGGCGATGAGACACGGGAGAAAAGGAGGGACGGACGAACGATGGAACGCAGCCGACAGAACGAGGTCGAAAGAAAAGAAGGAGATACGGTAAATGAATATTTCGACTGGACGCGGACTCTCCCTCCCCACGCCCACACGATCCACGCACCCTCTGCAAGTCTCGCGAGCCTTGGTACCCGCTCAATATTCCTGACACTTCCCGTCGAAGTGGCCGACAGCGCGCTTAGGAGTGATGGTCACTTATTCGGAGAATGTGCATTATACGAACTTAGTGTGGAGGGTCAACTGGAAAAGCGCATTTTTTAACGGGATCTCAAAAAGCGCTTTCACCAATACACCCGAGAAGCTCTAAATGGAAGGCTCATTGTCCGCCGCTGGGCCACTGGCGGACGCGGTCACGGAGCTGGCGACCACTGTCGGGACGACGTCATCCGTAGCGTACGCTGCCGCGAGGACAGAGGAGGTCACTAACACGAATGGACACGCGGGCAAGAAGCGCAAGTTTGCGCACACGAACGAAGCGCAGCGCCGCTGCATGCTCGAGTGGCTCGAGCTGCCGGGCCATTTCCAGCTGCTGGTCGCGCCGTCCGGGTCTGCCGGCGGGAAACTCGCCAACGGCAAAAAGGTCAAGAAGACGGACGGCTTCCGCGCACTCATGCGCCACGTCAACATGCACACGGGCGCGACCTGGTCCATGGACATTACCAAGAGCCGCTTTGAGAGTTTTCTGACGAGCTACAAAAAAGTCCAGCGCCAGTCGCAGCTACCAGCGTTCGCGCTCACAGAGAACGACCGCGCACGTGGCATTACGGACGTTGCGCAAAAGTGCAACGCGCTGTGTCTCTTCTACGATCGCATCCACGCGCTCTTCGCGAATGCGATACCCGCCGACCAGCTCGCCACCAACGAGCAGACGACGGGCTCAGATGTACCTGCCACGAATCGTCTACCTTCTGGTGTGGACACGACGAGTTCTATACTGCCGGTGTCCGCAATGGGTGGTGATCGTGTGTCGCAGGACGTGATGCAAGTCGCAGCATTCAAGTCGGAAGATACGAAACCCATGGTCGAGAATCCATACTCCACAGCCGAAGGGGTACCATCAACATTAACAGAAGTACGAGCAGCCCAATCACCCGCAGAAGGGAGTACAAACGCTCCGTCCGCTGTGGCCGACTCGCCGTCGACCGTCACGCTCACGGACGACATAACACTCCAGCAGCTCGCGCTGGAACGCGAGCGACTGGATCTGCTGCAAGAACAGCTCGCGGTCCAGAAGCGCGAGCTCGAAATCAAGGAGCGCGAGCTCCAGCAGCAAGAAGACGAAAAGCGCATCGCGGCGCGGGCCGAGCTCGCTGTGAAATTTGCCCAGGCCGGCAAGAGCGTCGCCGAGATCAAGGAACTGCTCGAACTCATTGGATAGCGTCAAATCGGAAACTGTGAGCACTATAATTTGCCTCCAAATACCAGGATTTCACGATTCTTGTAAATATGGGGAAACCGGTAATTTACCGGTTTCCTAGAGAACATGAGCCTAGATTCGAGCCTGCCCGACCACACACGAGCGGCTCAAACTTGGGCTCACGTCGGGGAAGCATATGCCGGACGCCGTCGGCTCGGCCCAGAGCGATGATGGCACTGCCACCATTGACAAGCTTCCTGCTCCGCCCTGTGGCACCCAGGATGCTGCTTCGGGGGGCGCAGCACCGCCCATCGCGGGCTTGATCCGCCGTGCCGCGCTCGACGACAAGCCGCGGAAAAGCGTGGCGTACCTCCACACTGAGCCGTACGAGCTGGTCGTGGACCGCAAGAGCGGCATCGAGTACGAAGTGCGCGCGTGCAAGTACTGCGACACGGCCTTCTCGTTCAAGGGCGGCACGACGAGCGCGGCGATGCGCCATCTCCGGGTCGCGCATTCACTGATTGTGTTTGGCGTCCCGAAAGTGCCGCCGGCTGTACCAGCACGGAAGCCCCCTCCGCTGCTCATGCAGCTGATCCAGCAGTCAGAACAACCAGAACGGCCACAGTCCGTGGAGTCGCAAGAGCCGCAAGAGCCGCAAGAGCCGTCGCCGTCGCTAGAGCCGCAGCCACAACTGCAAGAGGACTTTAGTGTGAACGCTGAAGCGATCGTCGAGAACGAACACGAGACGCCAGCCCAGGAACCAGCCGTCGACGAGCCGGTGTTCCAAGCGACGAGCCACGATGGGCTCGACGATGAGCTAACCGACGAGAAACCCTCGCCGACTCCGCCACGCAACGTGTACTACAAAAGACGGCGCTACGGTGATGACAGCGGACACAGCGGACACCACGGCCTGCCGCTGACCGTGAACCAAGTGGCGATTGCGCATTTCATCGGCCACTACAAGCACGTGCTGCCGCCGTCCAAGCAGTTTGCGTTCGTCAAGCACCTCACGTACAACGACCGTGAAGCCGCCATGTACAACGTACTGGACGACGAGCTGCGGCTCGAGTTTCTCGCGCAATTCAGTGGCCAGCGACCGAACGCCGCTGGCTTCACGACCACTGCGCCAGCGAATGGTATCTGAATGAGAGCGATGTGTCAGTCCGTAGATAGATACGTTTATGCGATCCCGCGGGGCAAGTGACGTATCCAAATTTGGTAGTTCAAGTGCCTCCTATGCTTTCCCATTCGCACATTACGATCAGTGGCGTTGGGAGTAACGATGCAAGACGAGAGCTACGACGTCCAAGGGCGAGACAATGAGGAGCAGCGAGTGCCAGCGCGAGCGAGTGGCGGAAGTGATGCGATTGATTTGGCGGCATTGCGATTGTCGCCGTTAGGATCTCCAGCAATGACCACGGCGCCGAGTGGCTCGGTAAAGTTGAGCATGATGTCGGAAGGGCTCTCGCTCGCAACGGATGATAAAGAAGACGGCGGTGAAGATGAGGGGGCGGGCAGTAACGAAGAGGAGAAGGATAAAGCGGCTGTCGAGGAGAGCAAAGGATGTAGTCATGGTGATGAGGAGCATGAAGAGAAGGATGATGGGCAAGAGGACGAGCGCAAGAAGGGCGGGCGAAAGGAACGCGAGGACGCAGCGGAAGCGAGAAAACGAGCCGCTATCGAGAAAGACAAGCTACATGCAAGTCGAGATAACGAAGCACAGGCAGCCGTCGACTCTTCAATGGGGACTCTCATACATACAGCAGCTCCCTTGGTGCCAGCGCTGCCTTGTCTATCTCCGCGTGATTGTGGATTGGATGACGATATGACGGTTGAATGTGCCTCGCCACGTGATCCACTGGAGTTGGACGATGCACTAGAGGCCCCCTCAAGAGAGCGAGAGAGCCACGCCACTCCTGCAAGCGAGTGTAACCCTCGATCGAATGAAACTGTTGTCCACCCGCATTCAAGCACGCATGTATCAGAATCAGTGAGTGCAGTGTCCCCAGCGTCTCCGGTCGTGTACTCGCTGAAGACGCTCTTCCCCGTGGTCTACGAAAGCCCCAACGCCTCCAGAACGAGAGGAGAGACACTAGTGAGTCCAGAGGAGATCCCTGGCGCCACGGAGAAATGCACAGACCTACCCCGTCCAACAGAGGCTGCAAGATCAAGGCGCGCCAAGGCGAAGCCTCTGGACGGATCTCAAAGCCGAGGCAAACACAAATTGGACCCGTCCCTAGAGTCTGAAGAGACTCGAAAAGCCACTATCCAGATCGCTACCAAGGCTCTTCATCTTCAGCTTCAAGTCGCTGAAAGTGATCGCAAACAGCTCGCACAGCGAAATGCACGTCTCAAGGCACAGCTTTCAGTGCTGACGGCCGATTTGGTACGCACCAAGTCTGACGCCGCCAAGTGGAAGACTGAAAACGAACTGTACGCTGCAAAAATGCCCAGGCTGCAGGCTGAGCTTAGTGAAGAAACCACGCTGGTCGATGAAAAGCAAGCGCAGTCCATTCAGTCACAGCTAGAGATCACGCAGCTGCGTGCCAAATTGCAGGTACTGCAAACGCGTGCGGGTAATCTGGAATCCCAAGTCGAGAAGCTCCAGATCGAGCTGCGCCTCGTCAAGAAAGATGCGCGTCGCCGCGCGATTGTGCAACAGCAGAGCGACGAGAAGATGAAGCGACTGGAGGCTGAATTACATGATGCCAAGACGAGTCACGCCCATAAACTCCTCATGTTTAACCAAAAGCTCACGGCGACTGTCCAGCGGCTGGACCACGAACGCGTGAAACGAGAGGCAGAAATCAAGAAGACCAACCTCCAGCAGCTCGAGGAACTTCGCACAACTCTCGCAAAAGCTACAAAGAAGTGGAAGGATTTCGAGCATGGAAATGCCTCTCGAGAACAAGAGATCGTGGCGATGAAGAAGCGTCTGGAGGACGCTGACGAGGACGCACGGAGCCGAGAGCGACTCACCAGGACATCTGAGACGCTGTTGGCTCGGGCTGAGCGAACCGAAGCGTCACTACGATCCCAAGTGGCGACGCTAAGAGTCCAATTGAAGTTAGCTCAGCAAGAGACGATCAAGGTGTTACGGGCGTCGACTACAATGCAGATTCGACCAAGGCCGACAAGCCAACACGTCGTTACGCCGCTGTCCTCACCACCACGAAGGCCAGCGTCTAACTGTGGAGAACCATCCGCACCTTTGCTGTGTAGCTGTTGCCAAATGGTTCTTGACAGCATAGACAAGGCGGACCGAGTCGACGTTGACGATGGCGACGACGATGCCCATGGTCTCGAACTTGAGCCTTGGAAGATGTCAGCGGACTGCACTCGTTGTCACACGCTGGAAGCGGAGGTGGCATCTGCACAGGACAAACTGGCGCAGGTCCGTGCACTCCACAACAGCGAACTCAAAGTGCAAGCGACCGCGTACGAGCGCGTGATCACAGCGTTCCGCGGAGCCGCCAATCCCGCTCCATCGCCACGGTGTGCCTGAATTGTGTGATATCTCTTTTCTGATACATTCTGAGAAATACCTGATTCATCATCTAAAAAGCGCTTTTTACAATCCCTTAAACGAGGGACCATCTGTCCCGTGTTTCGCGACCACCAATCATGTCTGTCAATCTCGCCCACAATCCATAGACCCAGCAACGCGTGAATATGGGCCGCCTGCGTAGCAAGAAGTTCAGCGCCCACGGCAAAGCGGCCAAGTCTACGACCGCCAGCGCCAAGCCATCGCAATCTTACGCGTCTGGTGCGTCGGACCGTGCAAGTGCGATCGCCGAGGCCGCTGTGAAAGCCGCGTTCGACGACGACGAAGATGACGGGGATGAAAACCCCGTGGACAATGAAGCAAGCGACGCGGAAGGCGACGACGAGCTCAGCGGGCTGAGCCGCGGTCAGCGCAAGCGCATGAAGCGTCGTGGTGCGTTCTTGCGCAAGATGGGGCTCGTGCAGCGCGTTGCGGCCGAGAAAGAATCGGCTAAGAAGAAGCAGGAGCAAGGTGCGTTTGCCGAGATCCAAGAGCTGCAGGACGCGCTGTTTCTCTCGGACAAGGAACTCGCGGCTCGTGCCGCCAGCAAGATCTCGCAGGCAACGAATGTAACCACCAAGTCCACAGTCTCGGCGTCGCTCAAGCCCAAGAAACTGAGCGGCAAGCAGCGGCAAAAGCTCGCGGTGCGCGAGCTCGGGCAGCTCAAGGCCGTCCACACGCACCCGCAGTTCCAGACCGACCCGTTCGCCGCGATTCAATTGCACTTGCAAAACACGGTCGTCCAGGCCAACGCCGCGACGCTGCAAAAGCGGCAGGCGCCGGCCTTGTCCAAGAATGCCATGGACACGGAATGAAAGCGTGGAGGTAGTATTACTTCGTATATACATGTATACAGACTACTACTTAGTCGGTGTTGCACAGCAGCGCGACGCCGCGCAGTCCCCAGTGGCGAGGCGGCTTGCCCGCAGGGCACTTCATGGTGACCATGAACACGAAGTACCGGTCCGTGCGCGTGGGGTACTTATAGCACGGACACTCGAACGGCCCCATGGCGCCGTACAGCTCCTTGCGCGACTTGAGCTCGAGGTCCTTGGACATGCTGTTGACGTGGAGCACGGGCAAGGACGTAAAGAGCTTCTTGGGCTCGCTTTCAACGATCGTCGCGTCGCTCTTGCTCCACGTCGCGCCGTCCATAAAGAGCCCATAGATGTAGACGCCCTCGCTCGGCGGCGCGCGCACTTGCTCGGCGCGTTCAAACGCCGTGACTTCCGTGTGATAGACCACGTCGTCCAGTGCCCACTTGTCCGTCTTGCTGTGTTTGCGCGTGACCTCTTGCTTCATGGCCGTGAGCATGCCCTGCGGATTGAAGAAGCCCGTGAGCCAAAACGTGAGCGGCCGCTTGGCGTTGAGCCACGTGCGGTTTTGCTCGTCGCGCGAAATGAGCGACGAAAACCAGAGCCCGAGCGTCGGCAGAATCCACGAAAACTCGTCACCGACCGACGTGCGCAGCCATGACGGCGGCACCTTGGCGTCAAAGATCGCATTCAGCGTCCAGCTCAGCTCCTCCGTCATGACGACTTCGCCGCGAATGGCCATTTGCAGCTGCTGGAGCATGTACCGCACCTTGGCGATCACGCGCTGCAGGCGCTGAATCTCTTGGAATAAGAAAATATTGAGCGGGATCGTGAGCCCGCCGAGCTTATTGATCTTGGCCTTGTAGTCGTCCTCAATGTAGTCTTCGGGGAGCCGCTCGAGCAGCTCGCGGGCCTTGTCGCACACGACGTCTTCGCGTGACACACCGGACGAACCGCCGCCGCCCTTGGGTTGCGTGTCGCCCAGTGTCGTGAGCAACTGGTTGACCTCTTTGACGCGGTACGTGAGGTCGGCGTTCGGGTGGAGCCCAAAGATCTCGGGCGAGTCGACCTCGGGGAAGTTGTGCAGGAAATTGCGGTAGTCGTCAATCGAGTCGGCGATCGGGATGCGGTAGTTAAAGTCGTTTGGGATGCGGAAAATGGGTTCAGACGGGTTGTACGAAAAGCTCGGCGAGCAGGCCTCGGGCGTGAGGCACCACTCGGTATAGTAGTTGAACAGTCGGCGATCCATGTTGTCCGTGATCTTGCCACCGTACTGGACTTCGGCGACCATGTACTGGAGCGTGGGCCACGAGATGGGGCCATTGTACAAGTGCTTTTCGAGGAAAATCGTGCAGGCCGAGAGGTCGCCATTGTTGTACTCGTACGGAATGCCCCAGCCGAGCGGACCGAACTTCTTGCGCTCGATCACGACCGAGTGGAGAAAGCACATGTCGAAGAGAAGCTGGCGCCACTGGCTCGTCTCGACGCGCTCGAGCTTGTCCTGGTCCACCATGACGGTATAGGACCGCAGCAGTCCCGCGCGGAGTCCCTGGGGCGGTTCATTCGTGACCTTGGTCGACATTTGAAGTAGTCCCAATGGGAAATCGTCGTTCGGAAGCGCCGTCAAAAAGAGACGGAAGTTCGGGTCCATGGTCTCGGCCAGCTTGAGCATGATCTCTTCCATTTGCTCCATGAGCTCAAGGCCCAGCTCGCAGTTTTGTAGCAGCACCCACGTGCCGTTGACTACGGCAGCGTTAATGGCCTTGAGCGCGACGGGCTCTTGGCCTTCGCCCATGGACACGACCGCGGGCGACGGGAACTTGCGCTTCCTTGCGAGCTGCTCAATGCTCTCAGTCGGGTCGGCACCGATCGACAGGAGGAAAATGACTGGTGTCTCCGCCTTCATCTCGCCAAAGATGCTCTCGATCGTGTCGGTCACGGGCTCGACGTAGCGTGGGCCCATTTGCGCCGTGTTGCGGATGAACTCCTTGGTACACAGAATCGTCCTGTCCATACGGAGCGACCGAACCAGCAGCAGCTTGAGGTAGGGTCCAATGGTCTCATTCTCAGAGATACGGGATTCATAGTCCGGAATCATGACGGTCTCGGGCTCATTGTCTTCATACCAGCGCCTCCACATGGCCTCGTTGCTCGCCATTTCATGCGGCAGGTTCGTGAAAAACTTGCAGCTCTGCGAGAGCTCCATGACGTTGAGCCAGGCCTCGTTCGAGATCCACGAGAACGGCTTGCGGCGCACCGAGTTGATATCAAGCGCCGCACCGCCGCGCGTGAGTAGAATGACTTCCTCCGGCGTCAGCAGCGAGTCGTTCACGAGAATCTTCATGGTGAGAAGCAGCACAAACGTGAGCTTGTCGCGCTCGTAGAGGCCGCGGTTAATGTACCGGTACGAAATGTACGTCATCGTTTCAATGATGTTGGCCACGCGCTTGCTCGCGAGCGCGGCCTTCTCGGCCACGTCCATGGACCGCATGAAGAGCGCGAGAAACTGGTTCAGCGACGTCTGGTACATGCAGTTGATCAACGACGTCTCGACAATCGAAAAGTAAAGCACCGAGCCGCGCGTCGCGACAGGACGGAACTGCTCGCGCTTTTCATTAATCGACTTGCGCGTATCGGCGGCCGCGATCAGCTTGTCTTTGACTTCGGCGGCTTTTTCTTTCGTGTTGGCCAGGACGCCAATGAGCTCTTCGTCTTCCAGAAGATTGCCCGTGTTGGACGTGAGACGCTCAAGCAGCGACGCGTCCAATGCCAGCAGCGCCTTGGTGTTGTTGTTAACGTCTTCCAACACTTGGGCGAGCTGCTCCTCGAGCGCCTTTTGCTCCTTGCCAATCACACGCCCCAGTAGCTGTTCCTCGAGTCCCTTGATCGTGACCGTAAAGTCAATGACGGTCGTCTTGGCCTGCAGCTCCGGACCGAAGTGTGGGTTCGGCAGTCGCGTGATAAAGTACATTGAAAACGCCGGGTTGAACTCCATGTTCTTGTCCGAGACGTTGATTGACATGCTGCGGCCCTTGACAATAATCTGCTTTTCCAGCACTGGGTCCAGCATCGGATCGATCTCTTCTTCGACGCCCGTTACGATCAGCGCCTTGCCTTCGCCCATACAGTACTCGAGCTGGTCCTTGAGTTTCGGGTGGTTGAGCGTCGTGGTGCCATAGCTCGGCACACGGTCGGCCTCTTTGCTCTTAATCCACGACAGCGCCTGGCCCTGGGGATCCACCAACAGTGGGAACCGCGACGACCGCGTGACCATGATGCCGTTCTGAATCGACAGCGAGTCGGTCGGCAGTCCCTGCATGTTCCAGTCGCCGATCGTACCGACATCGACCAAGAAGTTAATGATGTCAATGTCGACCGTCACGGGCACGTTGCGGGCCTCGCAGTCCGGGACAAACTTGTGCTGTGTCATGTACGTGCGAAAGTCTTGGTTAAACGGACCGCAGTACGACACGAACGCACACGCGACGGCGCAGTCGCCCACGAGGCGTCGCTTCAGATCGGCGAAATTGTTGGAATCATCAGTCCAGCGCACGCGTTCGCCGGCCAGCCCGTTAATGAGATCGGACGCCTGCTGCATCTTGCGCGCCAGCGCGTTGGCGCCGTCTTCGATACGCTTCTTCTCGGCCATTTGGGCTTCAAACATGGCCTGCAGTTCGTTTAATCGTTCCTTACACTTGCTCAGTCTCAGCTCCGCGCCCGCCAGAGCCTTGTTGGCCGCCTCCATTTGTCCCTCGGCAATCGACAGCGCCTCGAGCTTGGGCTTGACGACTTTGGAGGCCTCGTGGTAGAACTTCATGGCGCGCACCCACGTACAGAGCCCCTCGGCTGCAATCGACGCGTTCTTCGCCACGCTCGGGAGAAAGCCTTCGAGCTCGAGGTACGGCGTGAGCAGCTCAATCGTCTCTTCGTTGATGAGATCCTTGCCGACGGCGCCAAACGTTTGCACGTTTTTGAGAAAGTTGGAATCGCCCATGACCGACTGCGCATACGGCGTGAACGACGTCTCGATGAAATCGATCTCTTGCTTGGCGACGTTGAGCTTGCTCTGCTTGACGGGGCACAGCATGTTCTTGAATAGAATGAGCACACCGTCAAAGACGAGTCGGATAATGTCGGCGGGCTTCGCGAGCTTCTTGATCTCGCCAATGTGGGCCGGCTTGACAGAGTCGATCGCGGTCTCGGCCTCGTCGACAAACGGCTTGGCCTTGGCAAGGTCTCGCTCACACAGTTCTTTCTCCGCGGCGATCCGTGCCGCGTCTTCTTCACACTTGGACTTGATCTGCGCGACCTGGTCGCCCTCTTTGTGGGCTTCAGCGGACGACACCTGGAGCGACTGGAGCATTGCGTTGGTCTCTTCCGTCGCCTTGAGCAACTTGACTTGTTCGTCAGCCAGGACGATCGACATGGCGCGCACGTCTTCAGCTCCCTGAATGAGCTTCTTGAGCCCTAGATTGACGCGCTGCTCCTTGACCTTGATCTCGTCGAGCTTGACGCCGTACATTTTCTTGTACGACTCAATGAAACTCAGGTACGACTTGGGCGTTTGGTAGACGCGGCGCCGCATCTTTTGGAAATACTCTTCGCACATGTCCGTGACCATGCGGTGCACCGTGCCCATGTGGGTCATGAGCGCGAGCTTGGTCGGCGCGTCGCACTCCATGGGGTAGTCCTTGATGAATCCCTTCGAGACGGCAATCAGCGCATCCTCGGGCCACGGCAGGAACCAATCAATCGTCGGCCCCGAGATGAGCCCAGGGAACTTACGCGCGCGGTCGGCAAACTTGGCATTCAGTGGCGACATACAGAGAATCACGTGGAGATTATCGCGGACACAGTCGATGAAGAACTGCTTGAGATTGGCCTGCGTCTCGGCCTGGCCGGGACGCTCCTTCACAAAGGCGTTCCGCAGGTCGGCTGTCATGGCCATCATCTCGTCCTTTGCAAAGAGCCCCGCGACTTCGCCCGTCATCAAGATCGAGTTGATCAACTCCAAGAAGATTTCATTCTTGATCTCGGCGTCCGTAAAGAGAAACGTGGTCGACTTGCGCTGGTGGCCGGCCGACTTGTACAGTGTGCGAATGTCCTCCATGAACGAATTGGTATTGTACGTCTTGGTCAATACGATCTGGAAGATTGCTGAACTCGCTATGTACGACGCCAGCCGCGTGAGCGACTGCTTGCCCGAGCCACCCACACCCACAAGCAATCCCGACCCTCGTGGCATGTCGAGCAGGCGAGAGATGCGCAGCAAATGGCCCAGCGCGTCGTCAAACAGCACGAGCCGCATCGCGCGCTGCGGGAATTCCGTGTTGTACTTTTCCAAAAACTCCAAGACTCGTACGCGCACGTCCTCGACTGTGCCGCCCGGTTCATAGATCTTGAGCGCAGCGTCTGCAATTGCACCGTCTTCATCTTCTTCGGGATCCCGCAAAAAGCTCACCATAAAGTACGGCTGCCTCGAAAAGACTTCGAGCTCTTCGCCAAAGTGGTTCTTGATGAGTTCTTTCATAAACGCTGCATAGACCTCCTTGTCCTTGTGGGTCGTGAGCTTGTCGCAAAAGACGCGGTCACACTCGTGCTTCCACGTGAGCAGCACGACCTGCCCCGGGTCCATCTTGGGGATTGTGCCCTGCACGACGCGGATGCCGCCGCCGCTCGTAAATGTCTCGGGTGGTGTGAGCAGCACACCCTGGAACACGCGACTCAGCTCGCGCATGTTGAAAATGTAGTGGAACTTCGCAGGTGTCGGCAGGAGCTTGGCCTTCATGTAGTTCCACAGATCGATCGTCGCGCGCGTGAGTTTGTTGACAATCACGAGCGAGTCCTTGGTGTACGTGTCCTTGTCGAATCGACCCGCAAGCATCTGACCGTAAATGTCATCGATCGACGTGAGGCTCGGCAGAATGAGGTTGAAGAGAAAGAACTGCCGCTTGAGTCGATTCGGGATATCGTTGCGGCCGCCGCCGGGGTGGCCCATCGCACCAACGTACTGGAGATCTTCACACACCTTGAAATCGCCGCGCCGGTCCTTGGCGAGAAAGCAAAAGCCACTCAATTCGATAATCATGCGCACAATCTCGAGCGTCGGCTGGTCGCCCCACGCGTTCACAAGTGGCATGCTGAGATCGTCGAGGAAAACCGTCATCTTCTTGCCCCCTGGCGGGCCAAAGCTCTTGCCCCCGCGCTTGTCGAGCTCCGATTCTACGGCGTTCTGGAACATGAACGCCGTCGTCGCACTGGAAAAGTTGACGCGCTTGATCGACATGGTATCCGGATTTAGGTCGTTGAAAAACATGAGCGCGGACGACGTCTTGGCCGTCCCGGGACCACCGACCATGAGCACGGGTCGCCGCTGCTTGTGGAGATTTTCAATGAGGTACAACGTGCGCACCGAGTCCATCGTGGGCACGAGCAGGTTGGAAAAGTCGAGCGTCTTGGCGCCTTTCGGGTAGTCCCATTTCGGAGGGCGCCACACTTTCCACTCGAACGTCTGTGGCTCGACGTAAAACTCGTACACGGTCTGGCCGGCGTCGCACTTTGGGAGCAGCGCGTTGTCATCGTACTGTCTGAGCCACTCGTCGAATTTCACGCGATCCTCTTGTTCGAGCAAAGCACCAGTGGACCAGCAGAGACAGTACTGAAAGAGCTTCTCAAATTGGATCGCGAGCTTCGCCGGGTCTTCGCTCAATTGCGTGCCGTGGTCCCCGAGCAACAAACCTGTCAAGAGATGGAAAAGTCGCGAGGCCTGGCCCACGCGCGACACCGTCATGACGCCGTTCGTGTTGCGGTTCAAATAGTCAAAGCAGTGGCCCGGATTCAGCGGCGTGTTTTCGCCCATGTACTTGCTAAACAGATCCCGTAAGATCGCCTGCTGCGACGGCGGCCGCTTGCGGATCCAAGCTTCGACGACCGGCGCCCAGTCGAGGTCCGTGTCACTGATAAACACGATGCCAGCCCTCGAGACCGTGGCCGGACTAGCGTTCACGAGCGTCTCGACTTCAAACATGAGCTTGACGTTGTCGGTCATAGGCATGCGGTCGCCGTTCGCGAGCGTCAAAATCTTGTTGTCGTCCAGGACGGTATTCAAGTCTTCAATCCAAATGGCATCGACCGGTCCATCGCAGACGATCCACATGATAAACTTGTTGGCCTTGTTGTTGAACTTTTGCCACATGGCCGCAAAGACGCCAGTCGTCCACTCGCCCGACATGGGGTCCACTTCGCCATACATTTCTGCCGCACGGATCGCCTTCGGGTTGAGCTTGGACTGCTTGTGCACGACGCTTGTCGTGATGGTCAAGGCCTGCGACAGCATATCAAAGCACTTAGTCTTGCCGCCGCCCGTGGGCCCCACGAGCATGATGCCGTGGCGCACGAGCTGCGTTTCGTACAGCTGAATGACCTTGTTGAACCACCCGGGGTGGTCCACAAGGCCGCCCTTGTCGATCTCGCCCTGGAGTGTGGCTTGAAGTTCCGGGTACGACCCTTTCGGAGGCGACGCCGTGGTTGGAAACAGATCGGCCAGCAACGAGAGAAAGAGCGGCACGTCCTGCGCTACGAGCTTACTGAGGTTCATATCGCGAAGCGTCTGGTAGAGCAACTTGGCCTCGGGGTCGTGGCGGCTGTCGCGCTTGATCTTGCCGGCGCTTCGCAACACCGCGAGGATATTGCGCAGTCCCCAGTCGTAATGTTTTTGCGCCGAGAGCTGCTCCTTGCATGTGTTGTACAAGATGAAAAACTTTTTCGCGAGCTCCTGATAGTCCGAGTACCCCACGGAACAGAGCTTGACCTTCATGATGATTTCAAAGTCGGGCACCATCATCGCAACGCCGCGAAACAGCGCCTTTAGATTCTCGGGCAGTTCCTGGCGCCCGGCGTACCCGGGGTTCATCGTGATGAAAAAGCCACACACAGGCAGCAGCAAAATGTTCTGCGGATCGCCTGGAAACTGGAAAAACTTGGTCCCGGTTTTCTTGGCGTTCGTGATCGCGAGCACTTGCTGCGCGACGACAGACAAGACGGGCAGCTGGATTCGATTGAACTCGTCGAAGCAGCCCCACAGTCCGCCCTGGCACAGGCCCTTAAAGATCTTGGCACAGTCGGTGTACTTTTGCTGGTCCGTGCAGTTGGTCACGACCACGTAAATGCCGAGCGTGCGGCCCAGATCCTTGACGGTCTCAGTCTTGCCCGTCCCGGCCGGTCCCGCCGGTGCGCCGCCAAAGTACATGCCTAGAGCCTGCGCCAGTGTGATATAACAGCGATCCGTGAGCGGCGTCACCACGAGCCGCTCCTTGGAGCCGAGGTACTCAAACTGGTAGTTGAAATCCACGTCCGTGATCGAGATCACACAGGCGCCGTCGGCGTTGCATTCGTCCCCGACATTGGGGCGCCAGTAGAACCGCGCCTGCTTGAGCCACTCAAAGTCGTTCGGATCGCTGATTTTTTTCTGCTTGTACAGCGTCGCTAGATCCGTCATGACGTCGCGCTGGTGCACGTGGATCGTCACAAGCGTCTCAATCTTGATGCGGTTTTGCTTGGCACCGAGATCGCCCAGACACCATGTCGACAGCTCCGTGAGTACGAGCGCCTGTTTAGTCGCCGTGTCCTTCATAATGTTCTTCTTGGCGCGGCACTGCTCGAGGGCCGTCTGGATATCCGTGGTCCACATGAGCTGAATCCCGAGCAGCGCAAACTGGGCAATGTACCGGTCGACAAACTCGCGAAGCCGCTTGAGATCGTTCCCGACCACGCCGATATCGGCCGCGCACTGGCGGCAGCTGTCCTTCATCGTGACTTGCATCGTGCGCAGCAGCGTCGCCAGCCAGTCTTCAATGTTGCCCTGGGCCTTGACGATTTGCGAGAACCGCACGTCTTCGACGCCGGCGTTCATAGTGTGGATCAACGTCTTGTCCTTTTTATCGTGGTAGACCTTTTCGATCGAGTCAAAGACCTTTTCGTAGTGCTCGTTCATGCTGAGCGGGTCCGATCCTTGTGACAAGATCATGAGCAGCCCCGGGTTCGAGACAAAGTAGAACCGCGGGAATTTGTTGCGCTTTTGCTCGAGGTAGCCTTCGAGCGACTTTTGGCACTTCTCGAGTTCCGAGTACATCGTGGGCAGGCTCGACTTGAGTAGTTCATTGGCGCAGCACTGCACGACGTTCTTGAGCTCTTGCGACTTTGCCATGATCTTGGCCCAGTCCTTGTCGACCTTTTGAAACTTCTTGGCCTCGACGGGCATTTGCTTGGCAATGTCGCCGCCCGTGAACACTGACTCGAGCGAGCACCAGAGCATCTGTACTTTGATCCAGCGCTCGAGCGTCTCCGACGTATCCGAGAGCTGCTCGAGCTTTCCTTGCGCGAGTTCCTTGAACGGCAGCACGTGGCGCATCGAAAGCATGGTCTGCAAATTCATCTGGGTCTCTTCAAGCTCTTCCACAACGGGCACGACCGCCTTGAGGATCGGCACGTTACGGCTCTTCCAGTCGTTGAATTGAAACTCTTCCGTCTCCCATCGCGCGGCGATCTCGCCCAATTGGATCTCAATCTTGAGCTGCTTGTCGGCGCCGTCCGTGATCTCTTCGATCTCGGCTTTGTAGGTCACGATTTGCGCGTCCATGAGTGCCTGCAGCTTGAAATCCGCAGCCGTGACATCAAGTTTTGTGCCAGTCTTCTCCATGACAGCGTCCCAATGACGTGGCTTGATTGACTCTTTACTGAGCTCCTGGACGAGCGGCAGAATGTCCGTGAAATCGTCAATCATCTGCTTGAGGTCCGTGTAAGCCTCCCACTCGCGAAGCTTGGCGGGCATTTTCTTGCAGCGCGACGCAAACGAGTCAACTTTTTCCGTCATAGTCTGCACTCTCTCGGCCACCTGGAGCCACGGAATCTGCTTCCACTCTTCGATCGTGCTGAGCACGTCCGTGTAGAGCCCAAACAGCTTGTCTTGGAGCTGCAGTTCCTTCTTGGTGGCCTCGAGCTCGGGGTACGACGTGCGCGGCAAGGCAAAGAGCTCTTCACCGGACGCGTAGAGCTCAAACTTGCGCTCGCGGATCTTGAACTCTTCCTTGTACCGATTCAGTCGCTCCACGGCCTCAGACGGTGGGATGCCAATGACATTCGGTCCGTTCGCCAAGTAGTCTTCGCGGAAATGCTTGACGTCGACAATAAACTCCTTGATGTCCCGCAGTAGGCCACGCTTGAAGCCTGCTTGGGTCTTGCTCAGCTCATCCGTCCGCTGCTCGGCGTGGTGGATGAGTTTGCGCCAGTTGCTTCGCAGCACCGACTTTTGGTCCATCTCTTCCTTTTCCATAAAGCCGTCCGGTAAGTAATACTCGAGCATCTCGTACATGTCGAGCACGGGGTTGATCTCCATGTTGATGCCACTCTCGCGTGCACGCACTTCCTTGAGTAAGTTCATGACAAAGCGAAGCGAGTCCAAGTCCACGACCTTGCGGTTGAGCTTGCCCATGGTCGAGCGAAAGTACTCGGTGAGTGAGTCCATCTTGCGACGCGCCTGGTTGTGGAGATTGTCGCTAAACTTGAGTTTCCACTGCGCGTTTTCATGCCGCAACTGGAGCTTAATGTTGCGCGTGTTGAGCGACAGCGCGCCAATGTTGTAGACGCTCGTAATCTGCGTGATCGCGTCGTCGATCTCGACAAACGACTTGAGCTTGCGTTCAAAGTCCTGGAGCTCGGGGTTCTTCTTGAGAAACGCGTCGTAGGTCGCGTCCTTGTGGTCCATCCAGAGCCATTCGTACGAGCAAAACGAGTTGAGGTACTCGGTCACATTGTTGCGCAGTCCCTGGACGCTTCCGGTCAGCAGCAGCACGACGCGAACAATCTCAATGTCCTTGGTGATGCGATCAAAGAACGTAGCCTTGGGGCCCGTGAGGATGACGCCCGTCGGATTGAGAAACGACGAGCTTTCGCTTTGACCCCAGTCGAGCAGCTCCTTTGAGCAGCTCAGCACGGTCTGCGCCGCTCGATTGATGGCCATTTGGATCTCGTCCAACGACGGATGCAGCACGACGCGCGGCACGCTGAGCTGCACGTCCACTTCAAAGAAGGGCCGCTCGATCGTAAACACATTCGAGGTCACGCGAGATGCAACTCGCTTCTTGATTGTATTCAGCGAGCTCTTGGTGCAGTGGAGCAGCGCCTGGTACATAAAATGGTTGTAGTGCTTCTTGAGCTTGAGTGCCTCGTCCATTGAGACGCCTTCAATGTGCGAGTCGAGCGGGTACTGCATGATGATCTTGAGCAAATCTTCGACGGCATTTTCAATCTCAATGTTCTTGCCCTGCAGCAACGCGCCGGCGCGACCAATGTTCGCGCTTTGCATGGCGACAAACTCGTCGAGCGAGAAGCTCTGGTCCACGGGCAAGTCCACGAGCAGCGTCTTGGACACGATGCGCATGTTTTTTTCAATGCGGTTTTCGATAATGTCGTTGATGTTGGTCACGAGTTCCTCGAGGTGCTGAAGCCCATTGTGGATGTGGTTGCGGTACGCCTCAATGTTCATGCTCGTCCACGTGAGCGTGATCATCCCGGGGCGCAGCTTGAACTCCATATCGTTAAAATGCGGCCGCAGCAGCATCGCTGTCACGGGGATCACCTTGCCCACGATGCGGTCGTACTCGGCCAGGGCGTACTGGAGTTCGTTATAGTACGTCTTGAACTTGTCTTCCTGGAGAAGCACGATCTTGGCGGCCTCGGGGATTTCAATGCCCATGCGGTCAAGGCACTTGGCTTCGCGCAGCAACTGCAAAATCTCGGGGTCGAAATTCACATAGAGCTTATTGTCCTCGGGATGGCGAATGATGAGCGTGGCCTGCAGCCCCGCCTTGGCTGTGTCAATGTACTGCACCCAGGCCTGGTACCAAATGTACTCAAAGGCCACGAGCGTGCGTGCAACCTTGTTGTACATGCGAATGATGCGCTTGGCGTCCTTGCTCGCGAGCACGTTCTGGTTGGCCTCAAACTTCTTCATGGGCTCTTCAATGCGCTTGAGCAGGTGGCGAGACCACGTGATGTTTCCGGCGACCGGCGGCAGATTGCGCGGGTACGGCGGCGCATGCTTGTGTGTCTCGTACTGCTGCAAGACGTGCTCGAGCTCGAGACCATAGTTCTGGAAAATCACGTTAAACTTGGAGTCGAGATCCGACTTGAGGTTCTCGCGCTGCAAGATCGTCTGGAACTTGCGCAGCAAGTGAAGCGAGTGCTCAATCGACGTGATGTTTTCAAACGAATCGTTAATGAACTTCTGGAGCAGGCCTTCCAAGTCCGAGATGCGGACGTTAAACTCGACATAGTCGCGGTCAAAGCGGTTGTTCTTGTAGTCGAGCAGATCGTGGTTGCGGTACTGAAACTCGCGGATGATGGCATTAAACTTCGCTATGAGGTCTTCCATGCCTTCCAACTTGTGCTGGCCGAGCGACGAAAACTGATGGATCGTCGTAAACATATCAATCAGCTTGACTACGCGTCGCCCAAACAAATCAAACTTGCCAAAGATCTTCATCTCATTGAACTCAAATTGCTTGCCCTTCGGCGTCGCAAAGAGCTTGTCCTTGGTGAGCCGGTACTGCTGCTGGTACGCCTCGTTGAGCTTGAGGCACGCGTCCAAGTGGCGCACGAGCTCGTCCGGGTCTTTCTCCCACATGACCTCGTACGACTCGCCTCCCGTCACACACTGCTTGCAGTTGGTGATCATTTGGTTCGTGATCTTGGCAAACAGATTGGCCATGCGCTCGGTCGTGTTGTAATACCGCGCGATCGAGTGGATCATCTTGATCGAGTTCATCAGCGCCGGCAGTGTGTCAATGATTGAACTGGGCGTGCCATTGTAGAGCGGCACGATGAACTTTTCGAGCGTGAAGAGGTACTTGACATTGTCCTTGGCTTCGTTCGCGGCCTCAGTAATGCCAATGTCGATCTGCTTCCAGCGTCTCAGCAGCGTCTGGATGCGTTGCTTGGTATCATCACTCACGCTCTTCGTAGTGCGGCTCAGCACGTTGAAGACGTCTTTGTACTCGTTCATCTTGAGCTGCTCGGTGATACTCGTGAGTCGTTGCATGCGGCGCCGCCAGTGCTCGAGCTCGCCCATGGGGCCGTCGTCGTCAATTACCACATCTCCGCTGTCTCTTGCATTCCCGGTCTCCAAGTACGCCGCGATCACATCGCACCATTCTTTCAGCAGCTCTTCGTAGTGCGCAATGAGCTTGGGCGAGTCCGAGGCCTGAAGCACACGGCTGACGGCACCACCGCTACCAGTCGTGGACGCATTACTGGTGACTTCCGTGACGAGTTCCCGGTCTGGCCGCCGCAACTCGAGCCCGCTGTCCATGCTGTTCAATGCCTCTTTCAGATCGGTCGCAAACTTGTCCGACTCGATCATGAACTCATTCTTGAGATCCGCGTCAGCCTTGCCCCACTCGTCTTTGGCTTTCAACAGCGGCGAAAACAGCCCCGTGATCGTGGTCTCAAGATCGCGCAGGATATTCGGCGCGAGCTCCCCAAAGCACAATGTATTGTCGCTTTGCTTGGTCGTGTCCACGGGCTTGCCGTTCGGTGAGGTCCGCAGAAAATAGCAGCACTTGGCCTTGACTGGCAGCGAGCTGCCCACAGTCAGGCAAAGCTTAGCTGTGCGCACCTGCGGGATCGACGCGACCACAGCATCATTCCCATTGCCGTTGCCAGTGTCGCCGCCGGTGGCGCTGCCCGTGGTATCGAGCTGGTAATGGATAAACAGCCGCGAGGTCTCGCTCTTGCCGGCGAGCAGCTCCTCGAAAAACTTGCGAACGCCCGCGTGCGCGAAAAACTCGGTGATGTCGCTGGCCGTGACTTGCTGCGGCTCGAAGCTTTCGCCAAGCCGCTGCGCGGCCCACTGCATGCGAGGCGTCGCCATGGTGTGAAACCCGCGGAGGCTTCTTCACTTTCACTGAGCCTTCAAAGAGCCGCCACCTTTTCCGCTGGACGCGTCTGCCTTCTTCCGCGCGGCGACCCGGCTTCTTTCGTGGACGCTCGCAAAGAGCTCTGTGGACTGCGGCTTGATTTGGGGTTGTTTTACCTCTCTCGGCGTCTCTTCGCCGACCCACGTTTCACCGCGGCTCTTCAAGATCGCAACACCAAGGGGTACGGTTTAAGTTGCCCACAAACAATAGGACTGGACAAGATGTCAAATACGCGTACCCCTTGAACCCTCGTCACCTGACAGCCATGGCTAAGCCGACGACGCTTCACGGACCCCGACCTCACGACTCTTCGACGACACCCACCCACTCGCTGCCTGTTACGACTTTTGATGTTCTCGCTGGGAAGCAGACCCTTGTGACTGGCTGGTAATACAGAACACTGCATAAATGGCGTGAAGAACAGGAACACGAGGGCCTCGCAGCCCGGGTCATTAACCAAAGGGTTTGGCATCTTGGTTTTGGGTGTGTGTGTGGGGGGGGGG
>JAADWA010000482.1:0-23572 GCA_023335935.1 Pythium phragmiticola | reverse complement strand
GGAAATAGCTAACTGCTTCTCGCGTCGACGAGTTTGAGGAGGGACCGCAGTGTGCACTTAGCACATGGACACGGATGACGGTCAGACCTGATGATGGCTGGAGTCTCAACGGATTGGAAGGAAGCAAAAATAACATGACCATCACTCTGGTGAGACCAATCAGACCAAGCGAGACCGAAAACAAAGCGACTTTTTTTCCAGACACACATGATTACGCTGCGATTCTGAACAGGCACGTGTAGCCATCATGACCGTAAACACCCCACGTGGACACTCGATCCGTGTCGCAAGCCACTGGTCCAGTCCAGTGTTTAGTACCAGTATCGGACGATGCTAGAAAAATCAGCGGTGCATTCTGTTCTTTGAGATGTACTGTCTACAGTGATCGGATTGCCGAGCCAACTAATACTCGCTACTGCGACGGATTCTGAAGCAGCACGTCGAGGAACGAGCGGCCGAGCCAGATCAGCGCCGGGTCGTTGCGTGTGAACACGACGCTCTCCCCCTGGTCTTCAAAGCCCGCGGCCAAAAGAAACTCGAGACACTCGGGCAAGCCTGCGAGCCGTGTCTGGAAGAGGCGGTTCGACTTGCGGATCGATCGGTACTTGTCATCGTCGGCGTGTTGCACAATGTTGGAGAGGATCTTGTGGAGAAGCGAGGCCGCGCTGGCCACAATGTCACTCGTGTACCGAGCGCGGAGATTCTCGAGTGCTCGTTGCATTTGCAGTTCTCGTTCGCCTGTGTACAGCACGCAACTCCAAGTGTCAGAGGGATTCATATTCAGCCCAGGAGGTGACAAGCGACGTACTTGGCTCGTAGTCGCTGAACGAGGCATCAAACAGTGGAGCCGGTGTGGGATGTCGGGAGAGTGGTTCAGGCAGAGTCGGTGGTGTGTCCTTCGACACGTCTCCTTTCACGTGCCCACCCTCGTCCTCGCGTGGATCAACGGCCTCCATCGGTTCTGGCGTCACGTCGAGGACACGGACAGGCGAGTTGGGCACAGCAGCAACGGTCGGGGGCAGTGTTTTGGGCTGTTCGGGTTCGCTGGTTGGGACAGTTGGATGGGAGGAAGGGTCGTGATTAGATGGAGGAGCCTGGACGTGCGTATCACGCAGCAGCCGACTGATCGCTATGGATCCACCGCCGAGTCGTTGTCCTGACGACCCGGAAACTTCATCGTGGTCAGGAATAATGGCGATCGTCCCTCCGCCACCCACGGCTCGCCCGCCGCTGTTGCTCCAATCAAGCTCATCGCACTCGCACTCGACGAGACGCATGAGCTGGTAGAACTGCGAGTCATGGTCTGAGTGCACCTAGGTATCATGGTGACGAGATTAGGTTGCCTGTTACCAGTCGGTGAGGATGAAGACTCACATTATGGGAGAGCTCATGAAAGAGCACTTTCTTGATGCTATATCCGAACACGAAATGAGACCGTGAGTTGCTAGGAAACACGTGGCTAAAGAAGGCGTTCGGCAGAGATGACGTACTTGAGGAACTTGCGGAACCCTTGCAGATCGTCTGTGCGTAGTCGCAGCAGAATCTTCTGGCCTTTGTTTTCGTTCAGCCCCAACACGCAGACCGGATCCACGCCAACCTTCCCGTCCGGATACATCTCGGCGAGACACCCCACACTCCACCTTTGATGCACACGTACACAGAAGGCTCAGTGAAAGGCGGGTATTGTACCACTCAGTCACCAAGAGTTTGAACGCACTTGTGCTTGGCCATTACGGCCAGTATGCCGCGATCGTTGGCAAGCTGCTCGAGAATACTGCGCGCGCGTTGCGCGTCCGTGAAGTTCTCTAGTACCTGCTCAATAAGGACAGCAAAGCCAACCACAAGGTCAGAGTCCTCACTATCTCAAGACTTCAGAACGTCGCTCACCAACCTCAATCGCGTGGAAGCGGTAGTCTGTCGAGACCGCATCTCTCGCTTGGACCTGTTCATTCCGCCGTCCGATACTGACGACGCGTCGGTTTGCGCTGTTGGCATGAGGAGAATCCGTCCGGTTATGAACCCTCCATTCTCACGCAACCTCATCGCTGCACATGCCAACGCACCGTATCCGCATCTCCGCTTCGACCTCTTCCTGGGTCTTCTTCATGCCTTCAATCGCATTTTTCGAGGCACCCGCCATCAGCATGATCCGCGGCGGCGCAGCTTCCGCCGCATCGTGAAGCCCGATCGCGCGCAGCGTGCGCTCGTCGTGAGGCTCGAATTCCACGCGCTTCTTGTTGAAAAACACGCGCTGTACATCGCTCGGGACGCGGAACTCGGTCTCCAGCAGCTGCTGTAGCTGCTCACATGTCGTTTGCTCGCCCTGCGGCAGCGCGAGCGCCTTGGTCTGGCCCTTGAACTGCACGAGCAGCGTCTCCATCGCGGGTCAAATCGGCAAGTGTGATCCCGCAATGCTGGATCTCCGACTTGTTCTGACCAACACTCCTCATGCCAAGAGCTACGTCATCAAGGTGTCCAAACTCCTTTTGTTTAGCCAATCAAAAAAAGCACGCGAACATCAAATACATTCATTCAGAAAATCTAAATTACACAAATAGAACAAGAAGGTATCCATCCTCACAGATATGCACCCGATCCGTGCCACTTCCTCTTTGTGACACGAAGCATCAACGGCATCATGGGGGACTCGCCGAGCAGCAAGCGGCTCAAGATGACGGGCGTCGTGCCGGACGCGCTCGCCCAGCGGCTGCGCGCCAAGCAGCAAGACCACGTTCTCAAGGTACAGCGTCTTGCTCTATATCCCCCCATAGCCCATCTATCGATCCCTAATAAGAAACCGTAGTTTTACGAGGCCGGCTCGCTGGACGCCGACCAGACGGCGGCGCTCACGGCGCAGCTCGAGGCGCTGGATCTGGATTTCATCGAGTCGATCTTCCGCGCGTCCACGGCCGTGGATGCGCCGTCCAAGGCTGGCACTGTCGAGCCGCTCGACGAGTTTGATCTGCTGGAAGACTGCAGCGCCGACGCGACGCAGCGCTGGCACGCACTCGGTCTCGAGGCCATCGCAAGAGGCCGCGTGTGCGCGCTCGTCATGGGCGGCGGCCAGGGCACGCGGCTGGGCTTTGCGGGGCCCAAGGGACTCTACGACATTGGCCTTCCATCGGAGAAGAGCCTCTTTCAGCTCTTTGCCGAGCGCGTACTCCAGCTCGAGACGCTCGCCGCTGCGGCCTTTCCTGGCGCCGACGGCCACGCCACGCCGCTGCCGCTCTACGTCATGACAAGCCCCATGAACCACGATGAGACCATGGCATTTTTCCAGTCGAATGCGTTTTTCGGACTTAGCCGAGACCAAGTTTTTTTCTTCCCACAGGGCACGCTGCCGTGCCTCTCACTGGACGGCAAGCTGCTGCTCGAGAATGGCTACACTGTCGCCACGGCCTCGGACGGCAACGGCGGCATCTACCGCGCGCTCGCGCAGAGCGGTGCGCTGGACCGGCTCACGCAGCAGGGCGTCCAGTACCTCCACGTCTTCTCGGTCGACAATGCGCTGTGCAAGGTGGCCGACCCGGTCTTTATCGGCTACTGCATTGACAAGCGCGCGGACTGCGGCAACAAGGTCGTGTGGAAGAGCCGCGCGGACGAGAGCGTCGGCGTCGTGGCCAAGAAAGACGGCCAGTACTGCGTCGTCGAGTACTCGGAGATGGACCGCGCGACGGCGGCTCGCGTGGACCCCGTGACAGGCAAGCTCGTGTTTGGCGCGGCCAACATTTGCAACCACTTTTTCACCATGTACGTACCTTCTACGACTGTACTTGGTTTCACTATAGGATGACTGATCTGTTATGTTCAACAGGGACTTTTTACGGGACGTTGTGCTTCCGAACATGAGTCTCGAGTACCACGTCGCACACAAGAAGATCCCGATCGCCGACGACGCCACGGGGGAGACCTATACGCCCGCTGTGAATACGGGCGTCAAGCTGGAGGCGTTCATCTTTGATACGTTCCCGCTGTCGCAGCGCATGGCTGTGCTCGCTGTGCCACGCGCCACGGAATTTGCCCCAGTCAAGAACGCCCCAGCCGCTGCGGTCGATTCTCCGGACACGGCACGCCAGATGATTTTCGATGAGGCCCGGGCATGGCTTCTCGCCGCGGCCGAGGCGACGCTTTCCAAGTCGGAAGCAGAGAACTTTCGAGTGCAGAAGCTGCAGGCCGCCGCCATGGTTGAGATCTCGCCGCTCGTGTCGTTCAATGGCGAAGGCCTGGAGAGCTACGTCGCAGTACTGCAGGACGCCCCGTCTCAGCGCGTGATCCGCCTCGAGAGTGCCGAGCGGCCGGCCACGCGCGCGTCGATCCCGCCCTCCATTCGGGCCAAGTTTGAACGCGCCGACCAGCACCATATCTTCTCGTTCGCT
Organism: Pythium phragmiticola; assembly: GCA_023335935.1. Lineage (NCBI taxonomy): Eukaryota > Oomycota > Peronosporomycetes > Pythiales > Pythiaceae > Pythium > Pythium phragmiticola. The sequence goes on along the minus strand of JAADWA010000482.1, from coordinate 19,196 downwards.
GATCAAGGGCTCATCTCTTGCCACGAGGCGAGCGCCCTGGTCGAAAGCCTTCGAGACCTGGACCCCGAGGCGCTCAACCATCTCTTTGCGAGGTCCACCCACGCAACAGCCCACAACGTGGTGGGGGCCCAGGCTGTCGAGATCGAACCGCTCGGCGACGGCGTGGTGGACCATCTCTCCACTACGCCCGACGACGTGAAAGCCCAGTGGATGGAGCGCGGGCTAGACGCCGTCGCCAAGGGCCAGGTGGCGGCGCTCGTGCTCGCCGGCGGTCAGGGCACGCGGCTCGGCTTTGCCGGTCCGAAAGGACTCTACGACATTGGCCTGCCGTCCCACAAGTCGCTGTTTGAGATATTCGCACTGCGCGTGGCCAAGGTGCAGCAGCTCGCTCAGACCAAGTGCCAGCTCGACGAGACGCCGCGCGTGCCGTTGCTCGTCATGACGAGCGAGATGAACCACGACGAGACCATGCGCTTCTTCGAGACGCACGCGTTCTTTGGACTCGACGCCAGCCAGGTCCACTTTTTCCGACAGGGCACGCTGCCGAGCTTCACGCTGGACGGCAAAATCATGTTGGAGACCAAGAGCTCCGTCTCGCGCGCCTCGGACGGCAATGGCGGCGTCTACCCGGCGCTCCAGCGCAGCGGACTGCTGGCCCAGCTGGAGCAGTCCAGCGTCCAGTACCTCCACGTGTTCTCGGTCGACAATGTCCTGTGCAAGGTCGCCGACCCCGTCTTCATCGGCTACTGCATTGCCAGCGACGCTGACTGCGCCAACAAGGTCGTGTGGAAGAGCCGTGCGGACGAGAGCGTCGGGGTCTTTGCCACGAAGAATGGCAAGATTGGTGTGGTCGAGTACAGCGAGCTGGACAGCGGCGCGGCGGCGCGTATGGACCCCGCGACGGGCAAGCTCACCTTTGGTGCGGCCAACATTTGCAACCACTTCTACCGGCTCGACTTTCTCTCGCGCTGCTGCGAGCTCGTGGAGACGTCAGCCGAGTACCACGTGGCCAAGAAGAAGATTCCGTTTGTCGATGGCGAGGGCAAGACTGTCACGCCCTCGGTCGTCTCGGGGATCAAGCTCGAGACGTTCATTTTTGACGTGTTTCAGTACGCCACCAAGATGAAGGTGCTCGGCGTCGAACGCGACGACGAGTTTGCGCCCGTCAAGAATGCGCCGGGAGCTACGAGCGACTCACCCGACACGGCACGCCGCCTGATGTCGCAGCAGTGCAGGCGCTGGCTGGAAAAGGCCGGCGCGACGTTTGAAGAGGGCGAGACCACGGATGGCGTGTGTGAGATCTTGCCCACGGTGTCGTACGATGGAGAAGGGTTAGAGGAGATTGCCACGGCGCTGTCGCCCATTCGATTGCCCGTGCTCATTGATACGGGCACGATGACGGCGTAGGGCAAACCCGACCAAAGAGAGACATCCTTAAAAGAGCTTTTAGTGGCTCTAGCAAAACCACTTGTTCTACAATTTGGCTTGGGTCGACAGTCTGTCATGTAATACACCCACGCGTGTTGAGATCATGTCTGGGAGAAAAAACATGTTTATGTTAAAACGGCGTACTCTTGCAGCAGCTTGGCGAGGCGGATCTTGGAGATCTTGCTCTGCTCGGCGGCGGCGATCGGGAGCTCGTCCTCGGGCGCATTGCCCACTCGCGCCTCGAGGATCGCGAGCATCTCGTCGGCCGATTTGCCCGTCGCACAGACAATGTAGATGTACCCAAACTTTTCAAAGTACTGGTTGTTGAGCTCCTCGAGACGGTCCAGAAGCGCATCGTCGGCTGTCTGCGTTGCCTATCGACACCGCCACACAAAACCACAGCGTCATGACACTGTCGATCGACCGTCGTCCTCATACAACCATAGATCACCTGTTGTTCCTGCGCCTCCCATGCCTTGATGGGCTTCTTCGCACGACCAATCTGTCGTCAGAAACATAACGATCCATCTGTGATCCCGTCTTCACCGTCATGTATCACCAGGCTGTCTTCTCTTACCCGTGGGTGCGCGGCAAACGCCTCGAGCCTGTCGTCCCGCGAGAGCGTCGCGTCTACCGTGTCGGCCGCGCGGCAGAGCGCGTCAAAATCGGCGACGGGAAGCGCACGCAGCATCCCGCGCACCCATGCGCGCGAGCCGCAGCAGTGCAGCAGCTGCGCGAACACGGGCGACGTCTCGTCGTGTGGCGACGACGCGGCGGCCAGGGCATTCAGCGCGGTCACGTCCATGGGGCCCTCGGGATTCTCATGCAGTGACCCTCATTGAACGTTTAACACAAAACAAGGTGATACCCAACAGCCAATTTACAGAACAAGGTGGAACTGTACCGTCTTGTCCCATGAGTGTTGGTCGCCTGAAACCATTTGAAGCATCTAACGCGACAGGAAGCTCTTCGCGCGCAGGAGACCAATGAGTCGGCCGCCATGGCGCGAAGCCGTAGGCACGCCGACACCGATCAAGGCCGAGCCTCTCGACGCCGACGGGTCCACCTCCTCTCACTCTTCGTTCTCGCCTGTCTCGCCCATGGCGCTGTCTCCCTCAGCTGCTCGCGCCGCCGCGCTTGTGAGCCCGCATGTGATTGAGCTCTTGGCGCCGCTCTATGCGGGCGTACCGTTTCCCGACGACCACGACGTCGCCGTGTACGCCGTGGCGCTGCAACGCACACGTGACGATTGGCTTCACATCGTCTTTCCTGAGCTCAGTCGTCCGGGCAAGATGGTCGCCGTGGATGTCGCGTGCGTGAACCACACGGACGCCGGCGGCTGCCAGTGCGACTTTGTGCGGCTGCTGCGCAGCGTGCTCGTACTCACAGAACGAAACTTGCTGCGTGTCACGACCAAGTACGTCGTCACCGCGACGGCCGACAGCGACGCACGCCTCGCGACGCTGCAGCTCTTTGTGGCGCTCCACGAAAAGGCGTCCGCGTCGAGCCTCGCGCTCGGCCACGCGCTGCAGGACTTTGATCTCGTGCTGAGCCATCTCCAGGCCGGACTTATGGCTGTGCGTGCCATGCGCGATGGCACGCGCATCGCGGACACGGTCGAAAAGGCCAAGCGCACCAAGTGCCACGTGGTCGGCTGCGATCTCCACCAGTGGGACGACCCGGACGGGGCCTCAGTCCCGCGGTTCACACTGGACGAAGTCTTCCACCGGCTCACGACCCACGTCGAAGTGGCTCAAATGCCGATCCGAGACGACGCGACGTACGAGCTCCGTATGAACCAACGCGACCGCGACCTGCGGCTCACGGACCTGCCCATTCCGGCGTTGCACTCGTTCGTCCGCATGCTGGGCGCGCGGGACCTCGCGGCTGTGAGTGCCGTGTGCACCATGTTTCAGCACTTGGCATACGAAGTCGTCCCCGGGCTGGAGCTGCTGCTCTACAGCCACCAGCGCAAGGGGCTGCGGTGGCTCTTGTACCGCGAAGGCTCGAGTCGCCGCGATCTCATGTCCATGCCGCATCCGTACGCGTTCCCGACGGTCCCGGCAGTCTCGCCATTTGCAAATCCACAGGATGAGGACCCGGATCCCAAGGCCATTGATCTCATCGACAACCGGCTCGTGCCGCAGGCCTCGATCCCTCGCGCCATGGATTTCCGGGGCGGTCTCTTCTGTGACGAGCCGGGGCTCGGCAAGACCATCACGATGCTCGCGCTCATCTTACGCACCAAGGGCCAGCGCACCGACCCGCGCACGCTCAAGACAGAGGACCCGTCCTTGTCCTCCACTGCGGCGTCTCGCTCGCTTCGCTCGTCGGCCGGGAGCCGCGGCCGGGAGCTGGACCCGCTGGCGCTCACGCCCAGTGCGACGTCGCTGATCGTCGTGCCCAATCCTCTGCTGGACCACTGGAAGTTCCAGATCGCGAGCCACGTGACCCGCGGCGTGCTCAAAGTCTTTGTTGACGATCTCGAGTGCAAGCAGACGCTGCCGTCGCCGCAAGAGCTCGCGACGTACGACCTGGTCATCACGTCGTTTGGTCGGCTCACAGACGAGTGGAAGTACCGGCGCCCGACGTCGGCTCTCGAGCAGCGCCGGCCCGACCGCTACGGTTACGAAGACACGCCCGATCGCTTCATTGACGGCTTCGTGAACCGCGGCACGTCGCCGCTGCTGCGCGTCCACTGGGTGCGCATCATTGTCGACGAAGGCCACAAGCTGGGCGGCACGAACCAGGCGTACCACATGCGCATGGCGTGCCTCTTGCACGCCGACAAGCGCTGGGTCATGACGGGCACGCCGACGCCCAATACGCTGCAGTCGGCCGATCTGCGCCACATGCACGGTCTGCTCGTGTTCTTGCGGGACCGTCCGTACGGCGAGGCCGACGGCAAGGCCTGGCTCAAGGCTATTGCCAAGCCCTTTGAGCAGCACGACCGCGTCGGGTACGTACGGCTCTTGCACTTGCTTAACCGCATCATGATGCGGCACACGAAAGACTCGGTCAGGACGCTCATTCCGAGTCCGGTCCGCCACGTCGTGCTGATCCATCCGACGCCGCGCGAGTACGCCATGTACAATGGCGTGGCCGCGGCCGTGCGCGCCAACCTCGTGATCACAAACAAGGACCCCCACACGCCGGGCAAGCTGCACCCAGACAGTCTGCTCAATCCGATCCACCGGCGCTGGGCCAAGCAAGTCACGGGCAATCTGCGGCTCGCGACGTGCGGCGGCGGCCAGATCAAGGCGACGCTGACGCGCGTGAGCTTTGCCGAGACCATCAATATGCTGAATATGCACGGCGTGGACCAAGAGCGTATCGCGCAGACTATCCAGTTCATTCGCCAGGCCGAGAGCATTGACGTCCTGAGTCTCTGCACGCTGTGCGGACGCCACTTGCAGCTGCTCATGCTGATCCCGTGCGGCCACATGGCGTGTGCCGACTGTGTCGAGTCGCGCGTCGAGCGCCTCGGGCCGTCGTGCGGCATTTGCAACGCCAGTTATGACTGGGAGATCTTCCAGATGTTGCAGCCAGGCTTTGAGTTTGGCAACGTCGAAGAGAACTGGGACTACGACGATACGCCGACGCCCGGCGCGGGTGACCAGGTAGGGAATGGAAGGAACGGCGGACGAGGAGGAGGCACCGCACGGCGCCGCGATCGCCATGACGGCAGTACGATCCCCGTGCGGCAGCAGCACGGCAATCGACAGCGCACGGTCCCCATCGATCTCTCGCGGTTCGTGACGGTGAACGCCAGCAAGGCCTTCTACGTCGCGAGCCGCATCACGGAGCTCAAGCGAGAGTACGCGCGAGGGGATACGTCTTCCCACGTGGGGCGACAGCAGTCGCAGCAGCCCAAGGTCGTCAAGGCCATAATCTTTTCCCAGTTCAAGGAACACATTTGGCGCGTCAAGGTCGCGCTGGCGCAGCAGGGCATCAAGTGCGCCGACTTTATCACGGGCGTCTCGCCGGCCATGCGCATGGAAGGGCTGCTCAAGTTTCGCACGGACCCGCAGAGCAACGTGCTCGTGCTCACGGACGTCGGTTCGCACGGTCTCGACCTGTCGTTTGTCACGCACATTTTCCTCATGGACGAGATCTGGGACAAGTCGCTCGAGAAGCAGGTCGTGGCCCGCGCGCATCGCATGGGCGCTCGCCACGCGGTCGTCGTGGAGCAGTTGCTCATGCGCGCGTCGGTCGAAGAGATCATGCACGACATGAACAAGCGCGACAACCACAACGATGACGAGAAGGACGAGGACGACGAGGAGGACGACGACGACGACGACGAGCGACGACCGTCTCACCACCACACGCCCGGGTCACGGGCCATGCGGGGCTTTTTCGCGGGCGAGCACAAGCTCAAGCACAAGCGCCACAAGCACCGAGTGCCCCCGCACGCCAAGGCGAGTGCCAACGACAAGTCGTCGATGCAGCACAGGCAGCTGCAGCATCTGCTGCAGAGTCTGCGGCTCATTGAAGAGCACGCCGTGGCCGCGTTTGGCGTCGTCCAGTTCGAAGTGTGCGACACGCACGGCGCGGTCGTGCGCGCCGCGAGTCTGCGGTTGCCCAATCCGGGCAAGCCGCCGGCGACCAGCGATACCACGGCGGGGCAGGCCAGCCCACCACTGCCACGTGCCACGAGTCAAGGCAGTGTGCCACGCCCGCTGCCTGCTGCCACGGTGACGCCTTCGGCACCAGTGCCTCCTGCCCAGCCCGTAGCAAAGCCGAAACCGAAAAAGGCAGCCAAGCAAGTGCGGATCAATACCGAGACGTCGCCACGTGCTGCTGCTGTGAAGCGACCGGTCAAGAAGACGCACGGACCGCATGAGCCAGCGCTCGGGATGGTGATTGATCTCACGCTGAGCGACAGCAGCAGCAGCGGTGAGGCGGTGCAGTCGCGGGACAAGCGCACGAGTGCATACCAGACGTACAGCGGCACGTTTTACATGGCGAGCAGCGAAGAGGAAGCGGCAGCGAAAGGCAGTCGCCTCGTGGACGACTCAGAGACCGAGGACGACGAGTGGGTGCCCGTGAAGCGAGAGCAGGCGACGAAGCGATCGCCCGTGAAAGTGAAAGCCGAGCCGAGGCCGAAAGGCAAGGGCAAGCGCAAGCGCGTGGTTGGGAGTTGGGAAGATGAGGAGGAGGAGGCGGACTACAGACCGACCAAACAGAGCCGTGGAGGACGAGTGATGTTTCACGACGACGAGGACGACGAGGACGAGTGAGAGGAAGTGACGTGGATGTATCTACTGGCAAGATACTTGTTGTTAATCCAAAACGTGTCGTTGTCATTCTGAACGGAATGGAACCTTCACGGGAAGCCATCATTGCGTCGTTCGCCGTTTGTCATCCATCAAGAAGACGACGATCTTGCGGACATTGCCTGCCTGCCGCTCGTCAACTCACAAGAGCCACACGGAGCTCGCGACGCCTCGTCTTCACGCGCGGAAGCACTCGTGCAGCACGGCATCGCGAACGAACCGGTCGTGGTCGCCGTCGATCGCAAACTCGATGACCGGCCGTGCCACGCGGTTGCGGAGCACAGAGTTGGGATCGGTCTCGAGGCGCTTGTCGCGATGGTGCATCTCGCACGCCGAATGCAGCTCGCCGTCCCCGGGGCTGCAGCGAGTTCCGGTCCACTCACGCGGCCCACACGTGGCACCGCTCCTCTCTCGCTTCATCATCTCTGAACAACCTCAACTTGAACACGTGGACGACCGCACGATCGACATCGACCACTTCCCACTGCGCTTCTCTGAGTCCGGTACTACCAGCGATGGCAAGCGCAAGATCCACGAGGTGGTGTTTTGGGATTTCGCCGGATAGGACGCGTACCAAGCGGCCCACTCGCTCTTCCTCTTGCCACGCACGCCGTATCCCATGTGCATCGATCTCCAAGCGTTTGCGATCGCGTACAAGGAGCCCAAATTGCTGGACGAATTCGTGGAAGACTCGGTGAAGCGCTGGATCCCAATAGTCGTAGCCCGCCAGCCCAACGCCGAGTTTGTGTTGATCGCGACGAAAGAAGACGCACTCGAAGACAACAAAGTGACGGAAGAACTGCTGAAGGAGTGTTTAATGACCAAGTTGAGACAAGTGAAAGCGAATGTCCAACACGAGAGAGACTAGGTCAAGAAGACAAACATGTCGCCGTCGACAAGTTCTCTTTCGGCTCAGATATGCCAGATGGCATGGATGGGGGCCGAACCCTCCGTGGTGTACGTGAGCTGCGCGTCCTCTGATTTTGTAAAAGCAGCCAAACTGGAAATCGAACGTTTGATCATCCAGAGCAAGCTCAGCATCGAGATGCCCGACACGTACTCTCAAGTGTTGGAACCTATCGTGGGAATCCAGCAGGCCACCAAAAAGAACAATATCACAGCGCGCATCGGGCGCGTGTTTGCTCCCGTGGACTCGCTTCACGTTGAACTCAAGATTGAACCAAAGCGCTGTGTATCATCCTTCAGACGCTCCACGATCTGGGCGACGTGCTGTGGTATGAAGACCTCGGCGTGGATTTGTTCAAGGACACGGTGATTCTGGATCCGCTGCTGCTGATCGACTTCATCCGCCAAGTCATCACCCACAAAGCACACATGCGTGACAATGTCCCATGCACATCTCATATCCAAGCGGTTTTGGATGAGTTTGTCCAAAACGCGAATGGGAGCCATGAAGAAGGTACTCCAAAAGTACCGCTTGATGTACGCAACTGCCAGCATTCGCGTCATACAGTGGAACTCGGATCTGACAGTCCCGGCGTTCTGGCAAACTAAAGAGCCAGCCTCGTGGAAGTTTGGGTGGGATGATTTACGAATCAACGTGACGCGAACGCTTGAGGGAGAAGCGGTGCGAGTCAAGTGGGAGTACATCTTTGAGATCGAGTCGCCGCCGTTGCTGTTTGATCATGTGGTGATCGCGAGCGTGTCTCCCTACGCGACGTTTCAAGCCGGTCCTGATTGGATAGTTTACGAGGAGAAGAAGATCGCAGCGTGCCACATCATGATATGCCGCGACTCGAAGTCTCTGCATCAAACGATCCAGATCGAAGCTAGGCAGCGAGCCAGAAACAAGTCAAGATACTGTGAAGGAATTTCAAGTTGCTATGTGGTGCGCTCGTGGCGGAGCTACGCGATTGGCCTGGACTCGAGGGGTCTCGAGCTTTGCCTACAATGACAAGCAGACCCGAGTCAATATGTTGGATTTGTTAGCGGCGCCCTACTTTGACAGCGAGTGGATGCCACCAGAGGAGACGTGGACGTTGTTCAAGCAGCTTGTCGACTCACCATATTCTCACACGACCATCTAATTCCACGGCTCCGCAGCGAGCTCAAGACCGACCAACAAACGCCCGCGCAGACCTCAGGGAAGCAAGAACGCCGTCGAGACCAAGCGGAGAAAAACAGACACGATTACGTGTACCCTCTGACTAAACTGGCTGTAGTCTTTGCAGACGTCGAGCCTCTCTTCTGCAGGGAGAGACAAGCTGATTTTTGGCAGTCGGCGTTTCCCGCGTGGCGAAGTCACATACCATGATAATCAGTATAAATATGCAATTGGGCACGCACACGCAAGCACACGTGGATCAATATCCATCTTCCGCATGCATCATTTCGTCTTGGCCATCAGCCGGGATTGCGTCCGGGGTATATGGTTCCAGGTACTCTGTCGGAGGCAAGAGGATATTGAACTGACGTATCACTTTGTAAAGCAGTTACTCGTTTTAGAATCCGCTGCGAACAACCCTCTCTACAGCAGGGATGTCGACTGAGACAACGTGGATGAATGGAATGCAGTCAACTACGGGGAGCTCCAAGCCCTGACGACTCGATGACTCGATGAAGACAAGCCCCGATTGAAAGTGGCGGCTGCTTGGAGGGCCCGAGACGCTGAGACCCGATGCGACGTCGGTGCCCGTCATTTCTCGACATGGGGGCGCGACGACTCCACAAATGGGCATCAAGACTGCTCCGACGGAGTCATTGCTATACTAACTGGAAACTATACACCTATAATATGAAGAGATGGTAGGGGGTCCCCCCGTTGATGTCGTCGAGACAAACGTCCAGTGCTTTCGTCTCTTACCGTCGCGGTGGACGCCCTCGCTTCTTCTGTGCGGGCTTCTTGCTCTTCTTGAACTTTTTATTCTCGTGTTTGGATGATGTCTTTCTGGCCTTCTTCCTTGCATCGCCACGAACGAGGCGAGTGCGTCTCCCTCGTCCGCCGCCGCTCCAGTCCGACTCAGGCTCACTTAGTCCGTCGCTGTCATCCTCACTCTCTTCGTCATCGTCATCTTCATCGTCTTCGTCATCATCATCATCATTGCTTCCGGACTCTTCACTCGCCCAGCTGTCCGCTTCTTCGTCGTCGTCATCATCGTCCGACACGGCACGACGCTTCCGCTTCGGAGTGCCATTTGCTTTGGCTCGCGATGGCATCTCCAACAGAGGGTGCTGACTGCGACCTTTTGCCTTGCGCTTCGAATTGGCACCAATCGCATCCAGGAGCAACTTGACACAAATGTCTTGCAGCTCCTTGACGACATCACCGATGAAGCCTTCCCATGAGTTGAACGTGATGGCATTGGAGAAGACCAACTCCACATCCGCCTATAACAGACAACACATCAAACCGTTAGCAAGAGAAGTATTCAAGGGCGAGCACGAAGAAAAGGGCAACGTACGAAATACCGAGAGAAGCGCGCATACTGCTCGATGGAATCGAGCATTGTGCCAAAGTCCATCGGTTCTTTGATGACGTCGTGATATCCTGGCGCAATCTCCTCGCTCACGGGTTGAGCAAACACCTCGTTAACGTCCGCACCAATCAGCGCTTCATGGAAGTCGCGCAGCAACGAGGGAAGGTCGTCAGCGGCACGGTCCTCAAACAGCTTTCGTTGCTCGGCCGTCAAGGAGCTCACTAGATCGGCAAACTTGAGCAGCCGTGGTTCGTCCGATGGACGCTGCCGCTTGCGCGCGCCTCTTGTGGGGTCTGGAGACGATAAGATCGTCGGTGGCAATTCACGCTTTGGCCGCCGCTCGGGCGTGGGCGTGGTAGTGGCTGCTGTTGCGGATCGTCGAGTCGGACGAGGGCTGTCCATAGAAGAGACGTTGTTCACTACTTCCGCCGACGCGGGTGGCACAGCCATCGCACGGGTCGAGCGAATCGGTTGCGGCGGCGTATCGATCGAAGGCTCACGGTCCGAGGGGGACAGGACCGGAAGGCCGTCAAGCGCTGCCATGGCGTCGTCGATTTGCCGTTCTTCTTCAAAGGATGTTTCGTCGATATCCATCACGTCGTCGTCGTTGGAACCAAAGTCAATCGGTGGATAATGACGCAAGTTGCCATTGTTGGTCTCTCGGCTAGCGAAGAACTCGGGCGAAATCTGCTGGAGGGAAGTCAGGAGAGAGCTCGTGACACTGCGAGCGTTGTGAGCGATTGGACTTGTAGAGACGTTGTATGTCTCGCAGTTTTCAAGGAGCAGTTCCACATCTGCGATGAATGCGTCCAATTGGCGGTAATATCCATTCGTCACCCGCGCGTGGATCTTCGTGAGGTCGATCGGGTTCGCCACGGTGACCATGTAGTCCACGTACTCGGCGCCGACTGGGAAGACAAAATCCTTTGCAAAGTCCATCGCCATAACACCGGAAACCGCCTCTGCCAACACGTTTCGCTGAGCCTGAGACAACTTCCTTGATCTGTAGAGCTTGACCGACAGGAGATTGCGTTCCCGTTCTCTTTTTGCAGTCGTTTCCACCACTGTGGCTGGCTCCAGCTCCCATGGGCTCACGAAGCAATCTTCCTCGTCATCGGCATCCCACCTCACGAACATAGAATTCCACGGCGTGATCACGGAAGGATTCTCAGCACTCGGCCGAGCTGTAATGGCCTCAATCGTTCCGAATGACATGTTGGACGATACTTGTAGCCCCTGATTCAACACAACGATGGGTGCGCGAACACGTTGTCCAACTCTCCAGTCACCTGAAATGCCCGCTTCAAAGACGTGGTCTAGCACGATAAAGTTCGAGACGTCGTTGGAGAAGGTAAGCAGCTTGATCTGCATCCGCTCGCTCGCTTGGACGGCCGTTGGCTGCAAGAACTGGTTCACGCTTGTAAACTTTGAGAAAAATGGTGCGTCGGGAATGAAAAGAGTCGTCGCATCTGGACTGGTTCTGTCTGCCTCTTCTTTCTCTTCCTCGTCTTGACACAAATCCGGAAACGCGGCCGTCGGAACCGCCAACACGGCAAGGGTGACTTCGCAGTGGATTGCTTTCTGCTTGTCTAGTCCTTTGTGGTAAACCGCCAACGACGGGAAACGATACTTCACATCAACAATGCGGCACTTGAGCGAGACGAATCGAGACAACTGACGCACGAATGCCGGTTCTTTGAGAGACGAGCTGCCCAGAAACTCAACATGGCCTTCCGGGAAGTAGACCACGTAGTCGCCAGTTTGCGGTACGTACGGATGCACTCCCACGAGGCTTGGTAGCTGCAGCCACTCCCGATGAAATGTGAGGCCAAGCCGCTGCTGCATCTCTGGGTCCGCACCACCACTTGATTGACCTTGACCATTGGCTCTCCGTGCGTGTTCTGGACAGAAGAACTGGATCTGATCGATTGACCACCCACAAGCGAGAGCGCATTTCCAATGATACGACTTCGGGCATCGTTCGATCGTACATCCGATCGTCGCTCCGCGCTTTTTACAATGAGTACAGGGCAGCGATCGACCTCGACGGACTTCCTTCATAACGTTGTACCAATTGCCCCCGCGGTTGAAGCATAGCGGCGAGGCGATTGCGCACTGATCATGCACGAATAATCGCTGGGTCCCGCTTATGAGAGGGTGCTTGCCCAATGCTTGGCCTGGGAGCCTCAAAAACCCACCATCATCGCCTTCACCGCAGAAGGAACACACAATGAGAGCCGCATTGCTGCCATCACTCCCTGTTGGTTGTTGCGCTCGCTTGGCTTCGAGCATCGACTCATAGGTCATACTTGTGTCAAACTTGTCCAGAGTGTTGTCTCCCATGATAACGCCGTCATTACTTTCCACGACCACGGCATCTGGAGCTGAATCATTTGATCCGATCGACTGGCTGCGAGGAACTCGCACTGTTGGGACGCTCTGCACGTCCATGCCTTCATCGTCTTCATCTCCAATTAGACGCGGCCGGGGTACGATTCGCCGTCTCCGCAGGCGGCGCCCCGGCATCTCCCCATTCTCATTTTCGTCGTCGTCGTCATCGTCATTCTCGTTTAGTCGTCTGCCACGGCCAGAGAATTGCCGCTCATTTTGCCTTGCTCGACGTCGTCGAAGTCGGTCCCCTTCCGGTGCGTCGCTTGCGTCGCTCGGCACATCATCCTCGTCGAGCTCGCTGTCCTCATCGTCGTCTTCGTCCTCGTCCTCGTCATCGTCATCATCATCTTCTTCACCACCACCCGATCTGCGCTCTTGTGGGACTTGAAAGTCTTCGTCGCTGTGATCTTCCTCGCTCGAAATGTCAACAGTTAAGATTGATGTATCGCGCTCGTCACTCGTCGCGCTTGCTCGTCGGCGCGTTTGCTGCTCCGCACGTCTTCGTCGATTCCAGCTCGCTCGTCGAAGCAACTCGGACTGAAACACTGCATCACCGTTCAAACGATACGCTCCAGTAGCTAACTGCGGGGCCAGCCGACTGTCGTTTACTTCGTCATCAATTGGAGGCTGAAGGATCGCCAACGGGAAGTCGTCTTCGACCAAGGCTTCATCATCGGGATTGTGTCGGACCTTGCACGTTGTCTCCGATTCCGAGCACTGCTGAACTCGCTTGCGACGATTCTCTTCATACTGCTCATTCGTCAGGGCACCTCGGCTGGCCAACAGATGTGGCGGCTGATGCGGGTATGCAACGAGAAACACATCCATAAGGGGGCCAGATTCCATGAGGCTTGGCGCCCGTTGTGTCTCTCGATCAATCACATGGAAATGACGATCCGTTATCAGCGCAGCGTAGTCACTGTGAAAGTATTGCTGAGGGGGAGCTGCAGCAAGATTCTCGCCTGAACCAGTGCCGAAAATGCAGAGACGCCCAATTCGATCGGTGAAGCAAAATCCGTCTCCTGTAGGCATGAAGCTGCCGTCAAGAAGTGCAACGGTCTCTCCTTCTGGAGACGTGACGATAAACGACTTGAGGATGCGGCCTTCAGTGATATCCCAGAGAAAGACGCGTCCATCGTGGCCTGCCGTGACGACAATTCTGCAATCGGTTGGATGCACGTCCATCGCAAAGACAGCGTTCACATGGCCGTTCTTCTTCTCCCGATCCAATGCCGCGAGTGTCATCTCGAGATTCCCGGTCTCTGGGTTCCATACACGCATCCGCTGCCGCCAGTCACCCTCACCGCTACCCGCGCTTGGTTTTGTGCTGTGCAGCGTGACCAGCCGAGTATCGTCACGCGTCCAAACTAGCGTATCCACAGCTGGAGGCGTCCTCTTTCGTGATGAGATTCCGTACAGTATCTCCAGCTCGCGGTCGCGATCGTGTTCTTTGTCAAATAGCACCTTGTGCGTGACCTTCTTGTACTTTCTCTCCCACCTCCAGACCCGCGTGGTTCCGTCTTTGATCGATGCCGTCGCGATTTTGTCCCCTCGGTGATTGAAGAGGATGTTGGTCACTGGTCCCGTGTGACCCTCGAGAAAAGCAATTGGTTTGTTGATGACATGGACTTGCTCAATGTCGACTACGGCCTGTCGGCTTTGATGCACTTCCGGAAGCTGAGGCTGCTGTCGTACTTCATTCTGCGGAGCTGGCCGAACGGGTACCGGAATGGGTGCCGGAAGGGGTGCTGGAATGGTTTCCTGGGGATTTTGTGCCGGCGGGATGAGCACGTTGTCGCCCAGGGCTGGCGTGGCCTCATTGGTGACGACAACGTCCACAGTGCCGGTCATCTCTCTATCGACTTCGGCTTGCTCGACTGCACCTTGCTCATTGCCGACGGCAATCTGACTGGGGGGGTCAGCGTTATCTTGCACGGCAACCGTAGAATCCGTCACGGCAGTTTGTGGCGAAATCACTCGAAGAGTATCTTGAGGACCCACTTGAAAGTCAGCGGCTGCAACCTGGTTGTTCGCATCGCACAGCTCCGAGACATCCCACACTCGACCAACACCATCTTGTCCGCCAGTAACGACATAGTTTCCACAACGGCTGTCCAATGGGAGCGACACTTAGACACAAGTAGAGATAGATAGAGAGAGATGCCATAGAAGAGAGTGGCTCACGTACCTAAAGTTCAAGCAGAGAACTTTGTTCGATCTCACGTTCGGGCGATTCGGAGAATGGCTGAGGGAATACGCCGGACGAAGAGTGAGCAAGTACGCTCCTTGGTCGAGTAGACGCTTGGCCGTTTGTTCTTTGCTTTCGACATCGTCACACTTTGCAATGTCAGGCAGTCGGTAGCAGAAGCAGTGGCCATCATCCGACGCTGTCACCACGATATTCTTCGATGGATGGAAGCGGACCGAATTCACAACACTGAGAAAGAAAGAAAAAGTCGTCAGTGGATAGAGGGGGCCGCGCTGGAGTCGCAGCTAGAACTCACCTAGAATGCCCGAGTAGCACAGCAACTGGAGCCCCCGTACTCAACTCCCACACGCGGACAGTCTTGTCATCCGACGAGGACGCCAAAAGGGTGTTGGACGAATTCACTGCGAGATCCGTAATATTGCCCACGTGACCGCGCAACGTGAAGCAAAGGTCACCCGTATGGAGCGACCAGATCTTGATGAGCCTATTGGAATCCAACCAATAAGTCAGTGCCCCGGGTCTCAAGCTTCAATAGCTTCGCCGTGAAAAAGCAAACCAACCTGTCGTCTGCACCGGTGATCACAAACTTGCCTGTCTTGTCGTACGTCATGCAGTAGGCCGCGATCTGCAGGTGGCCGCTGAGCGTTTTCAAGCGACGGATGCGGCTATAGATGTGGGCTGGTGGCTCACGCTTTGGCGCGCGCATGGAAATCTCGCGTCGATGCAGTAACGAGAGGTGATTTCTGCCTGTCCGTGCAGTCGACTGCAGTGCCCCTGCATTCGTCGCTCGCTCGAGCACCCTGTATAACGCGTCTCGCAGCGCCGCTTTCTCTTCACGCACTTGCAGAAGCTGCTTGACAGCACGCACATCCGCGGCCAGCGCCGTCACATTGGTGCTGTCGAGTTCCGAAGACTGAGTCGTGAGTGCATCCCGGACGTCCGCCGGCAGCGACTCGATCTGCGAATCCTCGAGAAACTGCAAGAGCCGATCATACTTGCGCACGATTCGCGTCACCAGTGTTTCCGTGCGCTGTAGTTTGCGCAGGTGCATCGTCTTGTCAATGATCTCGGTCTGGATGGCTTTCCGTTCCGCCGGCGCTAGGAGCTTCCGGTGGACCAGGACGCGGCTCTTAAGCAACAGCGACGTGGATGCGTTGGCCTTCGTATTCGCATTGACTGCACGGTTCGCACCCGCTGGCTTGGCAGTCAGCGCGCCCTTAAGAAGATGGAGCAAATGGTCGGGCCCGAGATCGCGGTGCCGCCGTTTGTAGTCGGCATACGTAGCGGGCCTCGCGTCGCCGTTCCACGCGACGCTCTCGCCCAGTAAATCGCTCGTCGACAAGTCGGCAATCAGTGCCTGAGCTGCCTGCTTCGACTCCTCGCGTTTCTCCAGGTAATTCGCAATCAGAAACAACACCTCTGTGCCATCGCAACAAACTGTCAGTCCGGAAAACCCTGACGGAAGGAACCCACTTCAAAAGCAAAAGCGTACCGCGCTCGTCCACGACCACATCCTCCGGAGTGGGAACGGCCTGCGTTCGCGCGTCGCCGCTGGTCGGTTCAGTCTCCGCTAGAGGCCGCGCACCATCGTTCGTTTCCTCGGCCGTCATCGGATGCTCCGACGGCAACATCTCGACGTCTTCGCCGCCGTTGGACGCCGCGCTTTCGCGACGCGCACGCTCGTCGTCGTCCTCCATCACGTAACCCCTCCCACTGCCAGTGTAACTCCTCCTAGAGCTCTTTCTTAAGACGTGAAGGTCCGTTCGAGATCCCCGTCGCGGGCGCTACGGAGTGCCCTTGGTCTTCTTGGTGCCGGCCAAAATTGGTCGCCGTTTTCGCGCGGTTTGCCCAAGGCAGAACTTCCCCGCCTTGAGAAACAAACACCCCACCATCGTACTTTATAGAATGGATACAATACTAGTACCGTA
Organism: Pythium phragmiticola; assembly: GCA_023335935.1. Classification (NCBI taxonomy): domain Eukaryota; phylum Oomycota; class Peronosporomycetes; order Pythiales; family Pythiaceae; genus Pythium; species Pythium phragmiticola. The sequence goes on along the minus strand of JAADWA010000482.1, from coordinate 2,524 downwards.
ACCTTCGCAAAAATGTAACCCGGATTTAGAAGGAAAACGGTTTTTATCGGGAGATGAAGCCACGTAATACATACAGGCGCGCTTCAGAACGGAACACGGGAATACGTATGCTGCGAACGAGCTCGGCACTGCCCGTTGTATCGCCCGCGGGCGGCAGCAGCAGCAGTGAGAGCGACGTACTGATGCGCCGTCCTTCATCTTCTGCGGTGGCGCACGACGCGGTGGATGGCGTTGAAGTGATTACGCGCAAGAAGAGCGACGAGGAGAACAAAGACGACGAAAATGCGCGTGCCCGGCGAGAGGCGGACGCGACCAGTCTCGCGTACTTGTGGTCGCTGCTGCTCGCGACGCTGGCTGAGTGCCTCTACACGTGCTTCTTGTCCGACTGGTACATTCTCAGCTGGAACGTCAATGCCACAGCGACTATGATCAACTTTATCGGGCCGTTCATGGACGGCATGTCGTTTGGCTATGAAGAGCTTCAAAAGGCCCGCGCCGACACGACGCTCGCACCGTTTCTCCAGTTCCGCGCGGCGTTTCTTGGGTATGGCGATTTTCCATTGCAGTCTCACTGGGTGTGGCGTACTGACGGATGCATTCTGTCTCTTCCGGCTTCCACAGCGTCTTCACGTCGTACTCGTACATGGTGGACCATGCGGGCGATCTCAGTGGCACATACGTTTTGGCTGGGCCTCTCTACATAGTTTTCTCGCTGGTGGGCGCCTGTGTGACTTTTCACCTGGGCAAAATGCTCATTTGCGTTTCAGTGGTTAAGCGACTGCTGCAACAAGTCGCGGTATCCAAGACGGTGGGCAAACTGCCCTCGTTTCTGCTCGCCTCCAACGTATTTATCATCCTCACAGTCGTACGAGCCGTATTTGGACAGCCAGGCTTTGTGCAGTACGCTCTTGAAAATTACCCTTCTCGCTCTCTCTCTCGCCTGCACTATGGAGACTCTGACGTCTATTTGCTCCATATGCAGAGACCCCAAGGAGCCGCGGTTCATCGGGTCAATCCGTGTCGCCGACGGTGAAGATCTCATCCTCGGCATCTTCATGTCGTGCAGCGGTATCCTCATCTCGGACTATCTAGTAGACCGCTTCGAGCCGCAACCGGACGCGAACGGCCGCGTGTCGTATCTCGACTGGGGCAACATCATCTGCAACTTTGTGTCGTGCTGGCTCACGTGCCTCGCGTATGAGGCCTCCAAGTTCTCGCCCAACCACGTCCGAAACAATCTGCTCGTCATGAAGTTTGTCTCGAGCTTCTGTGGGTCCATCTCCAACTTCTCAGCGGGGATCAGCCACATCATGGTGAGCCGTTTACGGACAGTGAAACGGTGTCCGTTTTGACTGATGATTCTCTGTGTGCCCCTATAGCTGCAATGGCATGGTGGCAACCGCTATGGTGCGCTTTGGAACCTCGCATTGCATATCCTCACGGGCCTCGTCTTTTTACCGTACTTGCGCAAAGGCGAGATTACCAAATAGACGGGGATAATGCTCAATTGAATAGATGTACCGGTACTACTTCAAGTTACTACTACGTCGTAACTAATGAGCCATTGATTGTGATGAGCCACACATGAAATCTCAGCCCACTATGGACTGGGCTGCTCGCATCAACATGCCAACCAATATTGCGACAGGCCACGTCTATCGTACTACGTAGTACTGGCTTGGGTGGCTTGGCCGCGTGGATCTCCAAGCGTATGTCGTGTGGAACGTCATCCCGGCGAGTCCGATGCTGCGACGACCGCGACGTCACACGCGATGTTGGCCACCGCAAAGCCGAGCAACTCTCTCAATATCTTTGTCGCGAACAGCTGTGCGATGTCGAGCGTCTGAAGGCGTCATGTCTCCGCTGCCGGTTATCCTCGACGATCCGATCGACGGGCGGATGCTGAGAACTGCCGATAGACGAACCGAGCTTTTTGCCGTTCGTTCGCAGCGCGGTTCACGTTGTCGCCTTTGAGTCAGAAGAGACAAACGCGTACCTCACGCGGCGTCGAGCAGTTGAAACACACGGCTGCAGTAGTGCCGCCGGCGAGACACCTTGCTGAATGACCGCGTGCAGAGCCGGCGGTTGGCGCAACGCGACGAGTTGCAGCAGTTGAGTTGCTGTCAAGAGGAAGACACCAACGACGCGATAACAAAGAACATGCACGCAGCGCGTCTGCGTGGTCGGTGGCCACTGCATCAAATGGACGCTGGCGTGAGTCACGCCGCGTCACGTCGCGTGACGCAGCATGAGCCGGTGCACACTCTGTCGAGTGAAAAGCGATGAGATCACCAAAGAAGAAGAGGATCGAGAGGAGTCCAGGAGCGCAGCTCTGTCGACGTATATCCCCACCAAAATAGCCCGGTATACATAGTAGGTGTCGCCAGCACCAGTAATTATTCACAAGATGGGCTCGGCAGCAGCAGCACACCCTTCATGGGCACGAGCGCAACGAAATGTCTCTGTTGTGTCGACATCTCTCTATCTACGTGAGCCAGAGTTGACAGCGCATCTCCCTCTCTCT
>JAADWA010000481.1:0-23604 GCA_023335935.1 Pythium phragmiticola | reverse complement strand
GGCCGACGCCCCCGACACGGCCATATCTTGCTGCCACTGGTCGGACACGCGGAGGAGCTGGTCCATCTTGAGCTCGATGATGGAGTAGAGGTATGTGGCGTACACGTCGCGGATGAGCCCCTCAAATTTCTCTGCGACGACCGCTGCGTCGGTCGTGATATCGTCGCCGAAAATCGTCGAGAGCGTCCCGTCAGCGGAGAAGAGACAGAGCATATTGACGTCCTTGCGGATCTGCTCCTTGATGAACTCGGCATTGCGCTTGAGCTGTTGGAGCAGCGTTTCAGAGCTGAGCCTCTGCGGGTTGTAGGCGCCGCGCACTTCTTCGTCGCGCTTCTCCATGTACGCGGTCCACTGCGCGTCGGCCGGCAGGAACCGCACATAGTGGAGCGCCGTCTGGATCGGCACGTTGCGGTGGCGCAGCTCGTCCAGGATCGCACGGCTCAGCATGTCGCCCAAGTGGCGAAACAGGTCCTGGATGCGGTCCAGAATCACGTCGCTCAGCTCGGGCGCGGTGCTGTCGTCTGCGCTCGTCTCGGAGATCCTCGCGTGCCGCGGCGAATGCGGTGGGGGCCGTGCGCTGAGGGAGCCATTCGCGTGGGTCTCCTCGACGTCGCCGCGTGCCGTGTACAGCGCGCCTGCTGGAGTGGTGTCCTCGCGGGGCGTGGCCGTCGGGAGCACCTCCGAGTCTCGCGGCGACGCGATGACGCTGTGTCGCTTGCTGAGCTTGCGCAGCAGCTTGGGGCGGCCGTGGTCCCTGCCTTCGACGTTGCGCTCGATCGTCTCGAACGCGTCGCGCGTGTCCAGGTAGAGCTTGGCCGCGGCCTGCAGCCGCAGCGCCGAAGGCAGCACGCCGTTCGCGCTGGGCAGGATCAGGTGGTGGATCTCCTCGAGCAGCTGAAGCACGACCACATCGTCACTCGCGAGCGAGGCCGGTCGGTCGGAATGCGCGGCCATCGTCATGTTTGTTGGTTAGTCCCCAACGCAGACAGGGCGAACCTTTAAATTGGTTGGATAGATCCCTAGCAGGTTAGACGCGACGATTTGTTGGTCATGGGTCCGCGTGGACGCGTTGTTTAAAGGGGGAGACTGCACACACGAGGAGCAAACCGCGAAGCTGTTTAGACCCGAACAGCGTTATCTTACGACACGCTTCAACATCGGCTGCTTAGAAAGCGTCCGTCGCACCGCACTTGAATGAAGCTACGGTTTTCCGTTATTCGAGGGTCCAAAAATGGACATAGGATTCTGAAGAGTCACCGATGTCGTCTGGTTGAAGTCGCAGAATCAAAACGGGGTGGAATGCAATCTGAGATTTATCGAAAGCTGATATGGCTCGAGCGTCTCCAGCACAACATGCCCCAGATATTCTCACGCTTGACAGGGAAAGGAGATGCGCGAGAGTTTAGTCGTCCAACTTGGACGCTCAGCCAGTTGGAAGCTCGGTGGCTCTTGGTCACCCAGTCAACGGCGAAACGGAACATCAGGCAACTGCTAGTAATGGATTCGGCGACCGCTGAGACGGCAAAGTCCGCGGATGACTCGAGCAAGATCACTGGCTTTAGACGCTGGACGTTTCAATATTCCCACAGACGATGAACGCGAAAGAAGAGCAGGCTCGGCTGGCTCTTCACTCGCAGTCCGAGCTGGACGCATCGCGTGGCCCGAATGTTTGTACGTTCGGACGTTTATCTGGACGCGTCCACACGATCTCTTCATGTCCGTCCGCGCGGGAGTCGTGGACGCTGTGGACGATGGGTCGTGCCCGTCCACTCGGTGTGGCCACAACGCAATTTGCTCTGCCACGCAGTCCACAGCCAACGACACGGCCACACTGGAGACCCCTCGCGTGCTTGAGAAGAATGGTGAAAGGCAACGCTACCACCGGAAGACGCGTCGCGATCGTGCTCGTCACTGGGCTCTTGTTGGTTGTGACCCAATCAATGGCACTTGAAGGTGCGAAGATACATCCGCGCATGTCCTAGGCTGCGAACGTTGACATAACAACTTGAATGGGTAAGCAGTCCCTTGGAAACGTACGCAGGCATCGACGAACAATGTCCGCGGACGCCGGCTACCGAACACTTTCGCTATGTTCCCACCCGACCGGCCCCCAGCGGGAACAGTTCGACCCGCGGACAGCGATGTCGAAGACGAAGCTGTGGGCGATGTTGCTCCGATCGGCGCCCCCCAGACAAAAGTCCCCGCTCTAGAGATTTCACCACCTCCTCCTGAGGACTCGCCTCCGCCGCAGCTTCCCTCTCCAGAACCGACTGCAGCACTGACGACGCTGCCACTGCGAAACTCAACGGCAACTCCCAATATCGCTCAAGCACCCAAGACTACTTCGCCGCTTCCGCCGACATCTCCAAACCCCGCGCCCACCTCCCCGAAATCCACACCCAAGAAGACCCCTCAAGTCGTTTCGCCGTCGCCGTCTCCGTCCACGCCGCCGTCGTCCACGCGTACACCAACATCCACGCCCACACGGGTTGTTCCGCAGTTGCCCACGCAAACGCCTGCGCAAAACGCATCAGCTCTACCCACACAAACTCCACGCTTAACGTTGCCTCCGCAACCGCAGTCCCCGCAAGCCGTCGAACCATTGCCTGAACGGCACGCGAAAAATTGGCCACTCATTGTCGCGGTCGCTGGCATCACGGGTGTTGCTGCAGTTGTCGCCTTGCTGCTATGGCGAGATACGAAGCGTTCCAGGCTGGATGAAGGCGATAGCGTGCCACACCAAACCACCAGTGGCGACATCGATCATGACTGGTATGCGTCATCACCGAATCTGTCGTTGAACGATGACAGCGTCGACACTTTCATGGGCCGCCAGCCCACGTTAGCGCAGTCTGACCCGCACGTCAGCAGTCGTGCTGAGAGCACAGCCGACTTACTCAACGTCTCAACCGTGGGGGATCGATCGACTGGATCCGACGACAGCAGCAGGTCCCACTCGATCCCGGAGAGCACATACGAAGCAAGTACATCGCATCACCTGATGCATGCCGACGCCACACAAGTCGCCGAGCGCTTGTCCCATCCGCAGCACGAGCGAATGGGTTCATCGCCTCGCGTCTCATTTGACGACGAAGTGAACGTACTGTCGAATTGGAGCGGGTCCGACATGGACGCAAGTGTGCAGGCCATCTTCAACAAGCAGTATCACACTTTTGTGGCCTCTCCCGCAACCACAACGGAGTATGCAGCAGCTGGGAGTGCAGCGTTCTTCCCAACGTCCACGGACAGCAGTGGGCCCTCCAACTCCAGAGGTGAGAGTGACAACCGCGACGACAGCAGTAGCGATGAGGACGACCAAGCGTTCACGCGCATGCCTCGTCGGTATTCGAATGGATCTGCGTACTCGGCCGTGCCGTCGAACGCAACATCGGATCGCTGGAACTTCTTCGCCTCCAGCGCCTGGAGTGACTTCACCGTGGGAGCCAGCGAATTCGGATCACCGGGATCTGTAGCGACCCAAGACGACGAAGAACTGTGATGGCCGTGTGGGAGTGTGTATGCGTTGTTTCTCCGCGGCGCTGGTCATGTCGCCTTCCGTATTTGTCCTAGAGCTGTGCGCCTTTTTGTTCGATGTTTCCACGCAAAATTTCCACCATGCTGCTTGAAGCAAAACTCCCACTGTTTAAAACCTTAGGTTTTACTGCTTTGAGGTTTTAATATGTCTTTTTGCACCAAAACCACACCATCGCCCAACAGTGCGGGGGTGGTGTTTTTCAACGAAACACGAGAAGGCGACGTCCGTGACCGACGCCTGCCTTGCCCCTTGAGCGCGGGAAGTCCTCTCTCCACGATGAACGACAGCGACCACGGTCTCAACCTCGAGTTTAACCTCCCGGCCGAGCACCTCGTCGCGACGCCGCATGTAGACGAAGACCAGCTCAATGGCGCCATCCGCAGCATCCTCCATGGCGCCGACCTCGAGCAGCTCTCGCGCCGGATGATCCGCAAGCAGCTCGAAGCACAGTTCCACATGGACCTGTCACACTTCAAGGACAAGATCAACGAGTGCATTCTCCGGATAATCGAAGAGCAGCAGCAAGCCGAAGAGGGTGATGACGACGAGCCCGAGCCGAGCGATGCCGAAGAGGACAATGAGGAGGACGACGACGAAGAAGAGGAACACCGTCGGCCGTCGCCCAGCAAGGCCAAGAAGACCAAAGCCAAGAGCGCACCAGCCAAGAAGAAGCCGGCTGCACCGAAGCGGAAGCGCGGCGATGACGCCGGCTCGTCGGGCAACGGCGGATCCAGCGCGTTCAACATGAAACTGTCTCTCTCGCCCGAACTGGCGAGCGTTGTCGGCGCCGATACAATGGCGCGTCCGCAGATTGTCAAGGCGCTGTGGGAGTACATCCGCGAGCATGATCTACAAGATCCAAACAACAAGCGTGTGATTATTTTCGACGAGCGACTGCGGGAGGTATTCCAGCGCGATTCGGTGACCATGTTCTCGGTCAACAAGTTTGTCAAACGTCATGTGCGGAAACCCGAAGAACTGCCTCCCGGTGGTTGGGCGGATATCCCCCGCGATGGGGTCTCCAGCGACGAAGATGAAGCCGACAAGGCTACCAAGAAGAAAGCTGCCGCAGCCAAGAAGAAGAAGAAAGCGTCGTCGAATGCCGACGACGAGGACGGCGAGAAGAAGCAACGGAAGAACCCGTTCAACGCCGAACTCGCAATATCCCCAGAGCTTGCGGTTGTCGTTGGCTCGGACCGTCTCGCGCGACCACAGATCGTGAAGCAGATCTGGGAGTACATTCGTGCCCATAACCTACAGGACCCCAACGATAAGCGGACGATTCTCCTGGACGAGACCATGCGGCGTGCGTTCCAGCGAGACACGGTCACGATGTTCTCGATCAACAAGTACATTAAGCGCCATGCCATGAAACCCGAGAACTTGCCGCCGGGCGGATGGGCAGATGTGCCGCGCGACGGTGCATCCAGTGACGAAGACGAAGATAGCGGCAAGAGCAAGAAGAAGAAGGCGAAGAAATAGTCGTTTTCGTGTGGGACTTGAGCGTCACCTGCACCGGACGGGATTAGACGAATCGGCAGGGGGGACCACAACTAACGTTTTGGCGTATTCGTTGTATGTTTTGCAAAATGAAGATATCCATTGCACCTCGCAGAACATGTATGCTTCCCCCATGTGGACATTGGTGCCTCGACACGAAGGATGATGACGGATGTCCGAGGCGTCGCCGAAACCATCATAACAGTCCGATGACATCAGGCTTATCTCATAACGGAGGCTCATGTCCAGTTAGTAGAGATACTGATGCTTCAACAAAGGTAAATAGAACAAGTAACGAGGGTATAGGAGTGATGGTCGCTCACCCTGTCGCTCTCTCTCTCGCAGGTTCTGCGTTCGCAGAAGAAGCTGCCACGCGCTTCGTCCGAGCGGGTCATTTCGTGCAGGCATCTAAACAGAAGCGCGTGCGTCTAACCTCTCGTTGCATCCACTCAGCTTTCTCGTTTAGGCCCGGTCTATCGCTTGCCATTTAAGGCGCCCGTGCATTCTTCTCGACTCTTGAAGAGGGAGAGACAGGGAACAGGAAATCTTCCCGTCATGGACCCTCTCGCTGCGGCGGCGCTGCCGATCCACGGCGGCGGCGTTGCTGGTGGAGCGCCACCGCACATCTCGTCGGCGTTTACCACGACCCCTGCGTCGAGCCACCACGACGATGCCAATGACTCGGACGACGAGGCCGAGTGCCGAGTCTGCCGCGGTGAAGCGGTACGTGCAGTTAGTGAGGGAAGCGTTCAGCTTCGTACTGACTGTGTATGGACGACTTGATGCAGGAACCGGATCGCCGCCTCTTCGCGCCGTGCAAGTGCTCCGGATCGATCCGCTTTACGCACTCGGACTGTCTCGAGCAGTGGCTCGAGCACTCGGGCAAGAGCTTTTGCGAGCTCTGCGGCCACACGTTTGCGTTCAAGCCGCTCTACGACGCGCGCGCGCCCGAGGTGCTCCCATGGAGCGAGCTGCTCGCGACCGTCGCGTCCATGGCGCTCTTCAAGTGGCTGCCGTTTGTCGTGCGTGCTGCGCTTGTGGCCGTGCTCTGGCTCGGGCTCGCGCCGTGGTGCACGAGCTGGCTCTACCGCATGTGGCTGCTGCGCGCGTCCGCCATGGTCAACGTCAACTTTTCCGAGCGCTTCGATCGGACCCACGTGGTCGCCGACATCTACGCGGGCATCGTGCTCATCATCGTCATCATTTTCTCATTCCTTGCGCTCATGTCGTTTGCCGACTTTCTGCGGTTTCATCTGGACCACATGGACGAACCCGCGGACGAGCCGATCCACCATCACCAGCAGCAGCAGCAGAACCACAACCATGCGCCGCATGCGGCGCCGGTCAACGAGAATGCGCCACCACCACGCGGGCTGGCGGACGAGCGCCACCCTCTATTTGGAGACCGAGATGCCGACGACGCGTTCGACAACGATCGCGACGATCCGCATATGCCGTTTGCCGGTGTGTTTGATCGCCACCCGCGAGCAGATCTGGGTTTACCGGACCTTGGAGAGGTCCGTGCTGCTGAAGATGACGTGCAGCAGCCAGACGACCGGCGCCCCGCCCAGGAATTACGGCAGCGCCGTGTTCGAGACCTCCACGTCGCAGCCAACCACAACCACAACAACAACCGCATCCCCGAGCCACCGCTTGCTCCTCGGAATGCCCCCGCACTGCCCGCTCCGGCGCCACCACGCGTGAACCGACCAAACCCTCCGGCGGCCGGCAACAATAACAACAACCGCGGCGACGCGTGGGAAGACGACTTTGAACACATGGAGATCAATATCGCGATGGACGAACTGCTCGGCCTGCGTGGCGATATTATCGTCCTGTTCCGGAACGTGTCGTGGCTGCTCGCATTCAACGGCGCGTATCTCGGACTGTTCGCTTTCATCCCCTACACGCTCGGAAGCACGATCCTGTCGGCGACCCTGAAAATCTACTCGGCGCTGCCGCCCCCACCCATGTCAACTGGACCAGTCGTGCACGACGCCTCGGTCCCCATGGAAGATTTGCCATTGAGCCACGTTTTTTTGCGTCTCCTCGCAACGGCCGTTGGCGACGCCAAGCAACGCGGTGACTGTCTGCAGCTCGTCGATTTGTGCACATGCTTCTTCGGCTACATGTCGATTTGCTTCACGATCGTGTTGTGGCGATGGATGGTCACGACAGCGTCGCCGTTTATCCATCGTCCGCTGATGGGCGGCGTGACGTGGGCGCTGCGGTGTCTCACGGCGATTGTCAAGGTCACAACGCTGCTGCTACTGAAAATGGTCGTGCTTCCGATCGTGCTGGGCGTGGGTATCGACCTCGCGACGCTGCGGCTCTTCCATGTGTCACTGCCGGACCGCCTAGCGTTTTGCTTGAGCAACATGATTGGCGCGCTGCTGGTCCACTGGGTACTGGGCATTACGTTCATGTTGTTTATCACCGTGTCGGTGCTGCAGCTACGCGAGGTCATGCATCCGGACATTCTCGCCAAGATCATTCGTCCGCAAGAAGCCCACCCGGATCTGCTGCGATCGCTGCTCAGCGAGACCTGCATGAAGCATACTCGGCGCATGTTGCTGTCACTCGTGATCTACGCGGTGCTGCTCGTGATCTTGGTGCACGTACCCATCCGCCTGTACACGACGGCCGCACCCGAAATGTTTCCACTCGTGCTCCGCTTCCAGCACTACTGTCCCGAGATTCAAGTCCCCATTGAGCTGCTCATTGTCCACCTCGTGGTGCTGGGCATTCTCGAACAGGCCAAGAACGCAATCGGGCGGCTACAACACGCTGGCGTAGAGTTCTTCTGTGCGAAGCTCGGGCTTACCGAGTACCTTCTTCCACGCGTCGAAGTGACGTGGCCCTCTCGCGTCGACGTGTTGGGCGAGGACTTTGTGCTGAGCCCACCGCCGCTCCATTTCCATCCGCAAAATGTCTTGCCACCAGACGAGCTTCGCGTTGGTGGACGCCGGTATCTTCCATGGCCTGAGGATGGACTCGACGATACCCAGCCCGTCGAGTACGAACTATTGCCGCGTCGAACGCCGACCAAGTGGCTCTTTGCACGTGTCGCGACGCTCGCTGTGCTTGTGTGGGTCGTGCTCGTGTCGCTTCTCGGTGCAATCATCTTTGGAACCTTTTTCCTGGGGCGGGTCTCGATTGCGCCGTTGGAACGACTCACTGGTATCACCCACGACCCTCTTGCACTCGCGGCCGGAGTGGATATTGTGTGGTACATTGCCAACGGCCTTCATGCGCTCAACAAGATCACGATGCCGGACGACCACGTCGAACCAGCACTCGTACGACGAGGCTACTGTGTCAGGAACATGACCCCAGAGAACGCGATCTCGTGTGTCGTTGGATGGGCGTTTGTTGGCCCCTTTTGCGTGGGCTACATTATTTCCGAGTGTTTTCCTGAAGCCAAGGCGACGTGGTTTGAAACCTTCTGGATGGGCTACCTCTTCTTCAACTTGGCGACGTGGTTTGTGTGCTGTTTCCGCGTGAAGCGCCACCGCCGGCGACGCCGTAACCGCGACCAAGGCGTGCTCGACGACGAAATAGAAGAACAATTTGACGAGTTTGTCGATCGCGATGAAGATTTGCTCGACGATGATCTGGAGGACGACCTGGACGACGAGGAGGACGAGCTTGCCCACCACGATGCTCAGGCACAAGAACAGGCCAACAATGATGGTGCTGTGCCACCACCACACCACGCCCAGGCCGACCAAGCCCTCGCTGACGGCGTCCTTGCGTCCATGCGCAAGTGCCACAAGCAGCTCATGTTCAACGTCCATGTCCACGACAATGACGCTGTTCGCATGCGAGACAATTACATTGGCGACCGCTGCTTTGACATTGGGCTCTTTATGGAGAGCGTCATGTATCCGATCCTGGGTCATTTAGTCTGGCTCATCATGGTCTGCTGGATCCAGTCGATCGCGCTGGTGTACTTGTGGCCGTCGTCGTCATCGCTCGCCGACACGGCGTTTGCGATCGCAGCGCTTGGCACCATCACGATGTCGGCTGCTGTGCAGTGCGGCTCGTACGTGTCGCTATGGACGGCCGCGTTTGCCGAGTCGATCCGGAACGAGCGATATCTGATTGGACGCGAGCTGCAAGACATGGTGCGTTAACGTTAGCAGGTCCGGACCATTCGCATAGACAAAAAGGATCCTGAGCCAGACGACGACGCAAGCGTATCTGGCGATCCACTCTCCAGTCCAGTGATCGTCTCGAAGTTCATCCACATGAAGACTGATCCATCATCGACTGGACATGAAATTATCCGTGTCGTCATCGGTACTAAAAACGGTAGAATGAATCCACCTTCTTTTGATAAATCCCCGTTGGAATTCGCTGAGTTTCCTTTCGCTTCGACTCTCATCCTTCGTGAGTCGTCATCCTCGTCTTCGGGGCTCCGGCATCCAGAGACTCACTAATCCAGAGTCCAGAGTCGACCAATCCACCACCAGTGTCCTCCCTACCATGCGCCGCGTTCTGGATGCACGCCTCACGGCGCGTGCGCTGCCCAGCGGCCTGCACACGGAGCGCATCCAGTGGCTCTACGACGGACTCGCCACGTCGGTCTCCTCTGGATCTCCAGCGTCTCCGTCCGGAAGCAGTGTGTCCACCCAGACGCCGCCCAAGTACCTGCTCTATTGGATGCAGACCTCGGTGCGCGCCCGCTACAACTACGCGCTCGAGTTTGCCGTGGCCGCGGCCCACGCGCTGGCGCTGCCGCTCCACGTCGTGTACGTGCTGTCGGACCGGTCGGTCGTGCCGCTTTCGTACGCGCCGCGCGACCCCAACGCCTTTGGCGTCGCCACGGAGCGCCACGCCAAGTTCGCGCTCGAGGGGCTCGCGTGCGTGGCCAGCAAGCTCCAGGCGCGCGGCCTCAGCTTCCAGGTGATCCACCACCACCACACGCCCGCCGCGAGTGCCAAGCCCGTTGCGTTCTGGACCGAAGAAGGAGAGAACGACGACAGCAGCGAGGCGGATCCAGATCCAGAGGTCCAGCGCCCGACACGTAGTGAGCTGCTGGATAAGTGCGCTCGCCATGCCGCGCTCGTCATCACGGACCGTCCGTACTTACGACCATTGAAAGACGCGCTCACGCAGTGCGTCGAGGACGCCTGTGCGAGATCCAGAGCCTGGGGGCTCGTCCAGGTCGAGGGCGACGTCGTCGTGCCGTGCGAGCAGGTGACCAGCAAGGAAGAGTACGCGGCCCGGACCATCCGCCCCAAGGTCACGGCCCAGCTCCAGAAATACCTCGTGCCGCTCGACCACGTCCAGGTCGCACCAGCGTGCCGCACGGCCGATCGTCCACTCGCAATGGACAAGTCATTGGTGGTACTGGACGTGGTACGTCCGGACGAGGTACTGGCGCTGCTGGACGTCGACCGGTCAGTGCCGGGCGTGTCGTGCTTCTTGGGGGGCGAGGACGAAGGCGACCGCACGGCCAGGGCGTTTCTCAAGACCAAGCTCGCGCGGTACGCGGCCGACCGCAACGAACCGAGCGGTGACGGCGGCAGCAATCTCAGTCTGTACTTGCGCCACGGCCACGCGAGTGCCGTGAGCGTCGCACTGTCTGCCCACGAGCTCAAGACCTCCGCCACGAAGGAAGGCATCGAGTCGTTCCTCGAAGAAATGATTGTGCGGCGTGAACTGGCCGTGAATCTCTGCGTGTTTAACCCGCACCACTACGATACCATGGCGTGTCTGCCCGAGTACGCGACGATCACGCTCCACGCGCACGCCCGTGACAAGCGCGAGCATTTGTATAGTGTCGACCAACTGGAAAAGGGCGAGACCTATGACGCGTACTGGAATGCCGCCCAGTTGGAGATGGTCCACACGGGCCGCATGCACGGCTACATGCGCATGTACTGGTGCAAGAAGATCCTCGAGTGGACGCCGAGTCCGCAGCGCGGGTATCGCATTGCCCTCTACCTCAACAACAAGTACGCGCTCGACGCGCCCGACCCGAACTCGTACACGGGCGTCGCGTGGTCCTTTGGGTACGTTACAAGAGTTGGAAGGGAAAGGGGGTTGGTTGTAGGCTCACCCGTGGTGTATGATGTAGCAAGCACGATCAGGGCTGGAAGGAGCGGCCCATCTTTGGCAAGGTGCGGTTCATGAACGAGGCCGGACTGAAGCGCAAGTTCCGCATGGACGCGTACGTCGCCAAAGTGAAGCGCCTCACGACGCTGGCCGCGGCGGGCGAGCTCAAGGACGCCACACTGGACGGCGTTGCGCGGCCGCCGACTCGCACCAAGACTAAGGCACCAACGACTAATGCATCAAAGAATAAGACCAAGACGTCGCCGTCCAGCGACGACGTTGCCGCCTCCATGGCTGCCAAGCGACAGAAACCCAACGAGTTTTTTGCCAGCAAGAAGAAGTAGCTAGGATCGAAATGCTCTGTCTATATATACTGCTAGTGTACGATGGATGCCCCCACCAGCACTCTCGCACTCCTCCGCTCTACGTCCACTGCCTTGGACCATGGTCTCTAAGGACGCTGCTGGATCAATGACACCGTTCGCCGCGTCCTCCAAGCGGCCGCCGTCTGATCTCACCATCGTGACCTCGTCGCTCCCTCCACCTCCTGCACCCACGCTGTCGAGCAGACGGCTCTCCTCACGACGCTCGACGTCATCGTCATCCCTACTCACGTCGCCAACGTCCACCATCACTTCCAGCAGAAAGACTGGGAGTCCGTCCACCACGAAACGCTCGTCACGGTGTTCCTCCCCGGCATGTGCGACGCTAGACCGCACCGTCTCGTCGTCCCATACATTTTCCTCGAGTCCAATCGCCAACCCTCGCGGCACCACCTCGTCCTCTCCGTCTCCACCCGTGCCGCCTTTAATGACTCCCGAGCTCTACTTTCGGCTGCTGAAAAAGTCCCACGTACTGGACCAGCTTCTCCACGTGCACTCGCACCTCGCGTCCCAGCAGCTGCAGCTGCGCCGCCTCGAGGCCGACCGCGCGCGTGCTGACAGCGTTCAGGAGTTCGTCTTTGACGAGCTCGAGACGTACAAGCGCAAGTTTGTCGAGGCGCAACAGTTTCTCCTCGAACTTCTGGAGGCCATGACGGCACTAGCGATCCGGGAACACGAGCTACAGCGCGGCACGGGCAGTGCCGAGGCCGAGGCCATAGCGGTGGCAACGAAAGAAGAGGTCGTGCTGAAGGACCTCGAGGCCCACGTGGACCAGCTGCAAAGCCATCACCACGGCGACGTCAGGAAGGACCCGAGACTCGACACGTCACGGGCACTGCGCGCCGTCGGACTTGAGCGTGTTGAGCACCTCACGGCCGTGTGCGGCTCCTACGAACGGCAGCTCCGCAAGAGCGAAGCCGAGCTCAGCCAGGCGCTCCACTTGGCGTGAGTGCAGATCCGTTGTCGCGAGTGTTTTGAAGGTTTGACAGAACGTGTTGGCCTGCAGGTACAAGGACGAGTGCCGCGCCAAACTGGAGCGGTACGAGGCGAAGCAGCAGCTCCACGACGACGAGATCGTACGTAGAGGACGGCAGGAAGGGGAGAATTCTGATTCCTCACGTAGTCGCTACTATTGGAATAGAAAGCCCTCACGAGTCGCATCGACAATCTCATAAGCCAGACGAGCGAGCTGCAGGGCGTGATCGACGACCAGCGCGACGAGCTCACGCTGCTCAGGCAGACAAACGACCACCACGAGCAGCGCCATGCCGCGCAGACGACGGCGATCGAACACTTTGGCTCGGAACTCAAGGCCGAGCTTCGCAAGCGCTACGGGTACGGCGACTCCTCACTGGTGGTAATAGGAGAGTCTCACGTGATGGTATCCCATAGCGTCGTGCCCAGCGTCGTGGACGCGCGGTGGCACGCGTTCTTCCCCGACTGCACCACGCCGGAATGAGCACACGGAGCAAATACAGTAGTGGGGCTGTTTTCTATTACGATGTATTCACGTTCGGGGGGCCATGTGCTAACCAACACACAAAAGCAATAGAAAAATGGGTCTTTATAGTGGCGGCTTCCCCACGCCCACGACGACTGATGGGCGTCTTTGCTCTCCTCGTTTGCTTCCGTCCATACGCACGCGCCTCGCCCCCTCTCGCTCGGGTTTGCACCAACGTCCGCCTTGATCTCGAGCTGGATCCGTCGCTGCCGCACATACACAATCACGCCACTGGTGGATCCCACGCGATGTGGGGGAGGAGACAAACGACCAGCATCCAGTCCCCCCGGGCCTTTGTCCCCGAGTCTGCTGTCACTAGCTCACGCCCTCCTCTCGTTACTTTTTTAGGCCCTTGAGCATCTTCTGCCGACGGCCCGTCGAGAGCTTGTTCTGCACAAGGAACGGAGACTGGATATTGGCAAACTTGTCTTCGTTGCCGGCCGACGCGTCCAGAGCCGAGCCGGTGGGGGTCACAAAACTCCGGCTCATGTTGCTGTTCTGACGCACCATCGACGACCCAAAGACCGAGCCCTGCGTCGGCAGCGACGACGCCTGCGGCGGCGGCTGCCCGTAGGGCATGACCGGAGGCGGCCCGCCATAGGATTGCTGCTGCTGGTACTGAGGTGGCTGCTGCTGATACTGTGGCGGGTGTTGCTGGTACTGCTGCTGTTGCTGGTACTGCGGTGGTGGCTGTTGCTGGTACTGTGGCTGCGGTGGGCCCGGCGGTTGTCGCCACGTCTGTGAGTTCTGCTGCTGCATCGGTGCGTGCATCCCAGACGACGAACCGCCGCGTTGCTGCTGGGCGTCCACGCGGGCCTGGAATTTGAGCGTCAACGGTTTGGGCATGTTCTTGAGCATGGCCATGACTTCGTCAAACGTCTTGTCGCGCACGTGCACGCTGCGGCCGTCGACCGACACGAGACAGTCGCCCACGACCGAGTTGGGCAAGTGGGCGGCACTGCCATTGCCTGTGACGCGCGTAATGTACGGGTAGTCGCTCGTGTTGTCCCCACCGCGCAGCGACAATCCAAGTGGCGTGCCGTCCTGCCACACGACATTGTAATAGTGGATGCCGGCTTCTTCGTGGGCCGACGGCTTGCGGCCACGGGTTGGCGTGTCTGACATTCGGCCGCGATCCTGGTGCGCGGCGGCGGCCGAGTACCCCGTCGACACGGACGACGACGTCTGCGCAAAACCGCGCTTCTCCGACGCGTCGACGCGGCGCTTGAAAAAGAGCGTCACGGGGCGCGGCGCATTCTTGAGCTGCGAGACGATATCCACGAACGCGACGCGCGCCACGTCCATGTCGTTGATGTGCGTAAGATAGTCGCCGATGCAGTCCTGCGGCAGCCGCGACGCCGCGCCACTTGCTGCAATCCGTTTAATGAACGCGCCCGTGGGCGAGTCTTCTCGAGCATCGATCGTGAGCCCCAGCGGCCCGTCGCCCCATACGACCTTGTAGTTGTCCCGCTTCTCGTCGACCACGACTTGCGACGGCTGCTTCACGGGCGCAGGGACTGGTACGGGCTTCGCCTTCGGCTTAGGTGGCGACGGTGAGGGTGCTGCGCGCGCGGCTGAGCTGGTAGACTGGTTGCTTTGGGACCGCGCCATCGCGGGCATCGGCGGAGGAGGAGGAGGTGCCTCGTCGCTCGTGGCCGAACGGAAGCGCAGCTTCACGGGCTTGGGCGCCGACTTGAGGTACCCGACCACATCTTCAAAGGCCATGCCCGTGGTCGTAATGTCGTTCATGGACTCTAAGAAGTCGCCAATCTGCGCACTCTCAATGCCCTCGCTCGTGCCCGTGCCCGTGACCTTCTTGATCACCGGCAAGTCGTCTTCTTCCATGCCGGGGATGATCGTGAGCCCAAGGGGACCTTCACCCCAGTTGACTACATAAGTCGCCGGACGCGACATGTTCGTCGGCAGCGGCGTGTCCGTGGAGCGGCCTTCCGCGTCGTCGTCACCGGCGCCGCCCGTGGGGCCACCGACGCCGCGGAACTTGAGCTTGGCCGGGAGCTGCACTTTCTTGAGGATCGACATAGACAGCGAGCAGCCCAACTGGATCGTATCGATATTGTTGATCGCAACCAGCACGTCACCAATCGCGATGTTCTGCTTGACGGCGACCGAGCCCGACTTCTTGGTGAGTCGGTTCACGATCGGCACCTTTTGGTTCGTGCAGTCGTCTTTGAGCGTGACGCCTAGCGGGCCGTTCGACCACGTGACCGTGTAGTCGTGGACTTTGCCATTGTACGGATCGACCGCTTCAAACTTGAGAATGAGCGGCGAGGCAAAGGCCGCAAAGACGTCGGCGAGATCCTGTTCGTTCTGGACACTGGCGTCCACCTCCCGGCCATTCACTGACAGCAGCGCGTCGCCAACGGCAATGTGCGAAAACGACTCGTCGCCGTCCACCTCCTGGATGGCGTTCCAAATGCCCGACTTGGGGTTCTTGCCGTACGCCATGGACGGCAGAAAGCTGTGCTTCCACACGACCACGCGGAGCGCCTCAAACTCGCGGCACGCATTGTTCCACGACGACTCTTTCGACATGCCGCGCGCACGCGCATCGTCCTGGGCCGCGGCCGACGCCGCCGCGCCTTCCTTGCCTTCGGCCTGCGGGTTCGCGTCCATGGCGTTCTGGAACGCCGCAAGCATGTCCGAACTGTTTTGCGCCTCGAGCCCGTGGCCATTCTTCTTGACAAACTGCGACATAAAGTCGGATCCGGCAAACTCCTTTTGCATGCGCTCGCGCATCTCCATAATGATGTGGTTCATCTCTTCGTCGCGCCAATTGGCCTTTTCTTCGCGCATGCGCTGCTCAATGGCCTGCGCAATGCGGTTCTCTTCCTGCTTCTTGAGCCGCCGCATAATCTTCTCTTCAATGCGGCGCTCCACTTCCGAGTCCACCATGATGGTGCCGCCGCCGCCGCCGCCGCCGCCGTCCGCGCCGCTCTCGGTCCGCGTCAGCTTGCGCTTGCTCTTGCTCTTGCCCTTGCCCTTGCCTTTGCCCTTGCCCTTGCCCTTCTTGGGCTTGACTTCTTCTTCTTCTTCCGACTCCTCCTCTTCTTCGTCACTGTCCGTCTCGTACTCGTCCGAGTCGTCATCCGAAAAGTCGTCGCCGGAATCCGATCCAGACTCGGCTGGCGGGAGCAGCAACATAAGCGACGTTAGATCCTTCCGTTCGTTAGACCGATGGGGATGCGTCTAAACCACAACACGTACAGTCCGAGTCGTTAAACTTGGAGCACCGCAGGTTACGGCACCGTAGACGATGGGCCGAGGCGTGGTGCATACCACATTCCTAGTCGGGGTGGAAGAAGAAACATGTCAGTGACTCAGATCTCACTGGATCCGGGATCGCTGGATCGCTGGATAGACGCCACCCCATCCATCGAAACAAGGATGGAGCTAACGTTCGCGATCCAGAGGTTACGGCGCGAATACGTACCCTCGAGCAGTAGAAGATCGAACCGCAGCCGCTCATGCAGGGAATCTTGGCGCCATCGGCGCCGCAATTTCCACACGGCTCCATGTTCTGGAGCGCCATGAGCAGGTCGTCGTCATCGTCGTCATAGTTGTTCTTGGGCATGGTGCGATTGAGAGATGAGGTGCCACTCGCAACTGTCTCTTACAGCAGCGGACGACTCCAAAACCGAGAAGAAATCACAAGCGTGTCGGGCCGCGAGCGATGAATGATGTGTCGACGAGGTGATGTGAGGTAAGCTGAAGAGAAACGAGCACGGAGATGTACAAAGCCACTCGCGTTCAGAAACGTCTTCGATATCGCGCGGAAAGACTGTAAAAACACTCGGTCCGTGATCGCGGTGCTTCTTCCGTGCGACGGAGTGAAGGGGGATGGCAAAGAAAGCAGGGGGGCAAACGCGAAGGTGGGGAGAAGGCGTACTCTCTCCGCGACGCGCGATGGGGGTGCGATGTGTGTGGTTGTTTTTGTGAGGATGTTTGGCCAGGTCCCGTCGTCAGTCGGTCCCACACGAGTACAAGTCCAGTCAAGAATGTGCGCGAGTCTCGCCTCTCCGCCGATCGAGCGAAGGCGAAGGCTCTCTGCTGCTTACTCGCGACAACACACCCACCCGAGAAGACCGAAGGAAAAGCAAGGAACCACGGAAGCATCGCATAAAATCTCACGGTTCAACGAGGGATGCTTCGGGACAAGTTGGTTCGATAAGGGCTGGGGGATTACAACCCATTTTATTCGCGCAAAAAAGGCAACCACGACGATCAACCCTGCGAAAACGGATACCGGCTTCCAGGCTACTTCCTCTAAAAGAGCAAGCTTTCTCTACAGTAGAAAACCAAAAAAAAACACAGGAGTTCAGATCGCAGGACTCTAAAATCATCGCACGACATGGCACCGCGTTCTTCGACGGTGTGTGAGTGATTTCGTCGCCAACTTGCTGCCCGTCAACATGATGCTGATTCTGGCGCAGTGAAAATCTTTGCCCCAAGTGACGTACTTACTCACAAGTACTCGAAGTATAAAGCCACGTGAGCTGGGGGAGGGAAGGGAGGCAGGCGTCCATGCCAGCGACATGAACCGTCACAAACAGGCAGTACCATGGCAAGAAGAAGTGAGCTGAAGTGCGTTTGTGTTTACTCACTGGCTAACGCCTGCTTCGGCGCACGACAGTGGACACACTGGCTATTACTACAGTACCCCAACATGTAGCCCCCAAGGTTGAAGTGAACAAACAATGTATGGCGGGATTTCGTCCGACCAGACGGCAAACGGGCAAACGACGCGCGTCATCAGGATGGCGGCACGATCGCAGCCGACGCGAGATCGCGATGGAAGATTCGCTCTCTGGGTGGGACTTGAGTGGCGAGCTCACCAAACGCTTGGCCAAGCATCGTTCATCGCTTAGTCTCTCGTTCGCACTTGCGTCAGTCGACCAGGGGTCACTCCCATCATTAGAGCAGGCATCCCACGGAAAGTTCAGCACATTTCCAATTTTCGGCGATCTGATTTGTACCGAATGAATTCTACTAAGTACGATGTTATCATCTCAGGTTAACCAGTCATCCAAAAAGATCCGGAAAGTTGACCACGGCGTAACAACTTTCTGGACGGTTTTCTGTATCCGGACGTGTGACGACGATGGCCGACGCGACCAAGAGCGATGGGGCGGCGGAGCCCGTGGACTCCGAGGAGCTCATTGCGCTGATCAAGGCGATCAAATTCGCCTATGAGGACTATGGGTACAAGCGCGTGCACGACCAGATCAAGACCCACGGCGACAAGTTTGCGCGCGTGCCGCTCAAGCGCGTCAAAAAGTACATGCAAAAGCTCGGGCTCTCGAACTCTGCGCAGGCCGACGATGCAGAGGCCGACGCTGAGGCCACAGAGACGCAGGCGGATGGAAAGTCCGACTTGAAGGCGCAAGCCAAGGCGTCGGCCAAGGGCGGTGCGATTCAGCTCATGACGATCGGCGGCGAGTCCAAGTCAGAGCGCCCGAGTGAGCTTGAGGCGGACGTGGCCACGAGCGATAGTGCTTGGCAGCCCGTCAAGCTGGACGAGCCCATGTACAAGACTGCGCAAAGTGGATACAATGCAGTGATTCGCATGACGGCGAGCGATGAGGGCGATGCGGCGGGTGCCATGGGCGAGATCTACAAGATCCAAGTAGCCGTGGAAGCCGACGGTTCGCTGAGTAGCGGATCGCCCATGCTCGTGTACAACAAGGCGCGCAACCGCAAGACGTTCATGCATCCAGACTCGCCGGCGTACCATCCCGTGCAGCGATTGATCAAGACGCGCGGACTGAGCGGAGTCGTAGGCGGTTCCAAGGCGTTCTTCTGGGGCCGCTACCGCCAGCAGGACGACATGGTCTACATTAACACGGAGAAGCTCGCGCCGTTCCAGCAATGGTAGAGAAGGATTACAATATAGTGCAAGCTTGAACGGGGAAGTGTTGCTGCATTATTAGGAGTCGTGCGGAGAGACCAGAGTCTGGGCTGGGCGACCATCAACCAGTCGCCGACATGTGTGGGTGTCTTACCGAGACGATGTTGGTAGGCCTGTGCCGAAGAGACCGCCTTCGTCGTCGCTGTCGTCACTGTCGTCATCGTCGTCGGCGCCAAACAGTGAGCTGTACTGCGCTGGTGGTTGGATCACCGCTGCAGCACCAACCGCGGCACCCGCCACAGCCCCAGCTCCAGCGGCAGCGGCAACAGGTGCAGCACTGGGAGACAAGTGGGTCTTTGCCACTGGCGCCGGAGCCGATGGCGCGCCAAATAGGACACCGGGCGCACCAAACAAACTGCTCGAGGAAGAGGATGCGGCAGGAGCTGGTGCGGAAGCCGGTACTTGCACTACTGCTGGCGCTGGAGCCGGTACTGGCGCCGGGGCTAGTACAGGCATTGATGTTGGCACTGGAGTGGGCGTGGCAACTGGCATGGGTGCTGGCACTGGCGTAGGCGGGGCAACTGACACCAGCACCGGCATGGGCGTGGAAACTGGCAAGGGCGCAGATGCCTTGGCTGGGGGCACGGTCTCGCCAAATAGAGATGTGTGGGACGTCTTGGACTTGCTGGTCTCGCCATCCGACCAGTCGCTGTCGCTGGAGTCGTCGTTGGCGGCAGTGCCCGACCCGAACAGAGACGTCCGGCGGACGGGGGCCGGAGCTGGCGCCGCTGCGAGCTGCGGGGCAGCAGCCGGCGACGCGACCGGTTGAGGAGCCGGAGATTCACCGAAAAGCGAATGAGCGGCGGGGGCCGACACGACAGGAGTCTCCGAGATGGTGAGACCACTCATCGACGCCACGACGCTGGGGGCATCACTGGCAAACAATGGCGGTGCAGGCGTCGGCTGCACGAGCGTGGCCGCCACTGGTTGCGGTGGCTCCACGAGCGTTGCCGTGGGCGGAGCAGCTGCCACTGGAACTGGACCACCTCCAAAGAGGTCATTGCTGGATGAAGCAGACACTGCCGGCCCTCCGAAGAGACCGCTGGAGGGTTCTTCTGTGGCGACCGGCGCAGTAGTAGGCGCCGGTTCTGCTGCATCTGCTGTCGCCGGGATCGCAACTCCTGGAAGCTAAGGCGGGGGAAACACAAGCGCGGTTGAGACCTTTCAACTAACTCCAAATCTGAATCCAACTACGGACGCGTACCCGGAAGGCACCCGGCGGTCCACGTGTTGGCCCGCGACGCTTTGGACCTGTGACTCTGGACATGGTCGTCTACATGCAATAGTAAAGATCAGTACAATTGGACTGAATGGTCTGACGAATGCGCGAGCAGCCGGTGGCTTACGTGGGACGATTCAAGCGACGCCGACGCAGCCGCGTCGTCGTTCTCCGGCGCGCCCGCCTCGGGCGCCATGCCTGGGATGCGCGTGCCAACTTTTGCCAGTCCGGGCATGGGGATCGCTGCACCCATGCCAGGCATCCGCACGCCCATGTGGCCGTGCGTGTGCGCGTATTGGTCGCCGGTCATCATAATCGCTCGCTCCGTGCCTTCGCTGCCGTCGCTCTCAACGCGGTAGCCTCCTCCCGAAGGCTTGCGGAAGCCGCCGCTGTTTCCACACAAGACATCCTACTTGTTAACAATGCGATGTCCATGTTGGCTACCCAGGAAAGAGCGGTTCACGTACGGTGGGCCGCCTGGGCGGAACGGGTTCACATTAATGCCAAGACTGCCTTGGAGCTGCTGAATGCGATTGGAGGTACGGCGGTTACCCTGCGTGGGCGACTCGGCCGGAGGCGCGTTCTCCGCGGTTGACTCGCTGCTTGCGTTGCTGGACCATGACGTCGTACGAGTCGCCCACGGGCTCGCGGCAGCGGGCGCCTCGCTCGGCGGCGTCGGCGTCGTTGATTCGACGGGCGTGGCCGGTGCGTGCGACGAGAGACTCGATGCACCGGGCATGTGCACGGGCATGGGGGCGCCACCCGCGGCTGCGCTCTGCTGCTTCAGCCGCGCGATCCGGTCAGCGATCGACGAGCGCTGCGCTGGCGGTGACGCGACATTCGCGTCACTGCTGCTGCTGCTGCTGAACGCCGGTGTCGCATCGCCATTGCCGTCCGCCCCAGCGCCGCCTTCCTTGGCGCGACGTCGAGCGAGGATCGCGGCCAACTCGTTGGTTGCCATGGGTCACGTGGGCGATACCGGTAGAGAGAGAGAGAGAGAGCTTGTGATGATGCCTATATGATAAGAGGGGGATTTGCAAAGAGACGATCGGAACAATCGCAACTCAGAATTGGAGAGTGTACCACAAAAGCGGTACACTTAGGATTTCATCTCCATTGACTTCAATCAGATATGGAGGAGACAAATGGACAGGGAGGGGGATTGATTCTATTTGCTCCAAAACTTCGACGGGTTATACACTGTCCAGAGGTTCTGTGGTTCGGTCTACACATTCGACGGACGCACGCACGGTGCTCACGACTGGCGCGCGCGCGACCGCCGCAGCGACTTGAGCTGCTCGCACGAGGGCATTTTCATTTCAAGCGCCGCGCGTATTTGCGCCTCGCGGTCGTCGCTGTTGGAGTTGCGCGCACGGTAGATCATGCGCTTTTGCTTCAGCTTGGCGTTTTCGCAGCTCTCGTGGAGCCGTGCCATGTGGTGCTGCTCGACCAGTTGCTCGACGTGCAAGAGGTCTCGCCAGTGGTTCGTGTACTTGCGCTCAAAGTCCTTCTCGACATAGTACGGAATGCCCTTGGCCACGCTGTTCATCTGCGTCATGCGCTGCACGTTAAACTGCTTCGTGGCGTGCATGCTGTCAATCAGAGGGGCACACGCATGAGTTCCATTGCACAAGGTATGACACACTACGCAAAAGCGATTGCCCAAACCTGAACGGCATCTCGGGCTGCGCCGGCAGCGACAGAATCGAGAGCAGCAGAATCAGTAGCAGCGGCAGAAACTGCATAAACGTTGCGCGCTGGTCTTGCTGCTCGGCGTGGCGCTGGCGCTGCTGGTGTGGATGCGCTCGCTGCGGTTGCCTTGGCCGAAACCCACCGCCGAAAAACATGTTGAAGATCTCCTCGGGACTAATATCCTCTTGATGGTATCGGTGCTGGCGGGCCTGCCGCTGGGTTTGCTCGGGGGCCTGATCGCCGTACCGATCGTAATGGGCCCGCTTGTCCGGGTCACTCAGAATCGTAAACGCCTTGCCCACGGCCTTGAACGCGTCTTCAGCCCCGGGCGCGCTGTTCTTGTCTGGGTGCAACTTGAGCGCAAGCTACTCCGCACCAATAGAGGAGTTGTTAGACCTTCGTTCACAGTAGGATAATACTGAGGGGGACGTGCGCTAGGTCCTTACCTTTCTGTACGCCTTTTTGATCTCTGCGTCGTCGGCGGTCTTCGCTACGCTGAGCACATCGTAATGGGTCTTGCACGCTCGGATCTTGTTCACGATCTGCATTTGATCCGGCGTGAACGGACGCGAGGGCTCATCCGCAGACGCTGAGCTTGAGGCGGTTCCTCGCCGGCGCATCCCCTCCGACGCCGGTGACGTGGCGCCGTTCGACGAGCCGGCCGAAGACGGACGTGAGCCACCCGATTCTTCTTTCGCCAGCTCCGCCTTGGCGCGCTCGCACATGGCCTCCACACCCGGCAGCGGGTACAGGCGATGGGACTTTTCAAAGAACTTGATCGCCTGGCGCCACTTGCCTTCGCGCAAGAATTTCTTGGCAATGTCGCGGCATTTCTCGGCTTCTCCTTTGTTCATCTCCATGGTTCTTGCAGTGGTAGTTGCAGCGCCTTTGGTGAGAGCGTCTATCTGTACGTGTCAGCTATTGCGGCCGTACGCAGGGGTACACTTGGGGAGATACACGCTCGCTGGCGTCCGTGGTGCCTCCGGTCTCGTCCACCGCGGTGCTACTGCGTCACCGCGGTTGTTTTGTGAAGAGCTCCAGAGGGACCAGCGTGGGCGCCTACAGATGACCACATGACAGAGGTAAACAATCATACAGTAGAGGTTGTACTAACTTAGGACATGGTCTGGAAGTACGCCGCGTTGCGGAGGTTTGGTTCGATGGGTCTTGGGTGGTGATTGGATCTGCTGGGATTTTGGGTGACACATTGGTGAATGGGTGCTGAAGGTTGTATTGTAGCCATTTTAGTTCCAGAGAACGTCCCCCCGCACGAGCGCGATGTGATCGAGTTCCAACGTACAGTTAGATAGTGGTTTGATGTATCCTGGTACCAGTACATTGTTGACGATCACCAAATTGCAAATCGCCGTTGCTGGTGCTGGTCTGGCTCGTCGAATCGCCTGAGTGCTCTAAGACCTGGGGCACATCGTTAAAATGGAGGATCTTGCCTCCGCCTATAAGGCGTATCCTTGGATGTCTGCGCCACAAAATCCAGTAATCTTCTATCGTTAGTCCATTCGTCTCTTGTGAAGCCTTCCACTTGGAGATTCTACGACAAGGTGGAGACGCATTTTTCAGCGTCGAGGCTAGCCGCCTGTCACAAGGGAAAGGGATAATACTATTGTATCACGGCGCTCACCAAGCTTTCCAGCGTCTCAAGGACGCTGTCTGCGCCATCTTTGGCGGCTCCGTCTTCGTGGCGGATGCCGATGCGGACGCAGTCGCCTCTGGTACCGCCGCGGCCACCGCGGATTGTGAAGACACGATTAGCACCGACGACGCGTC